>QNGE01001859.1:57483-98043 GCA_008508345.1 Paragonimus westermani
AAAAAAGCCCCTCTTGTTCCAGTGAGTTTTTTGTAGCGACCATAATAAAGAATATTTTGATAGTCGCATTCACCTCTACATTTTTGATGATATTGGTTTTGAACCTACTTTTGTTTTAGTCAAGCTGCCCATTTTGTAACATCCGGTCCGGGGCTAAAAACACAACTTGCTCCGTGCCTCGCTAGCTTGAAGTGTCTCTCTGCACTCTCTATTCTCCAGTGTTGGTAATAATACAAGAAGTCAGCGCGCCGAAATTTGGCTTTTCATTGTCGATCGATTGTTGATAGTGACAACTTACAGGGTTTTATTTTGTTGGATCAGATCCAACACCTTGAAGATGGCCGGATAAACCTTGGGAGCGTGTTCACGCAGACTATTTCGGCCCAACGGGGCAGATGTGTGTAATACTTATTGATGCTTATTCGAAGTTGATTGAAGTTTATCCAGTAACAAATGCTACAACACAAACCACCGTTTCAGGTTTACGAAATTGCCTCAGACTATCGTATTTGACAGTGGCACCAACTTTACCAGCGAGGTATTTCAAGAATTTATGGCAAACAATGGGATTCGACACGTGAGGAATGCACCTTATCATCCAGCGTCCAACGGACTAGCGGAACATGCAATGCAAACCGTCGAAAATGGACTTAAGAAACAGTTTCCGTCGCCGATGGAAACGAAGCTGCGAAAATTCCTTCTTGCATATTGGACTGACCCAACTGAAACTACCGGGTGAAGTCCAGCCGAACTGATGTTCAACCGGAAGTTGCGTACTCGTTTAAACTTACTTTTCTCAAATGCCCGTCTGAAACTTGAAGAGAGACAGGAAAAAGAGAAAATATTGTACGACCGGAGATCACACGATCACGATCTAAATGTGAATGATTCAGTCTGTGTAAAACTACCCCATGATAAGGAATGGAAACCCGGACAACTCAGAGCGGAAAACAGCCGAACCACTGAGGTCGCCTTACCAGACGGGCCGAGCATCACAAGACACAAAGACCACGGGCGTCCTAGCTCCATAGCCAACACGACAGAACAATCAACCTCGAACTGTGTAACAAACCACGGCTCTCTCCGGGGAGAGAATACGTTACCGGAACAAAAGCACAATGAAAGCTGTCGCGGATCATTCAGAACGCGCAAACCAGTGGAACGTTCCCAAGCCAGTGAAAACAAGCCAAACTAAGAGAAGAACGAATGTGGCATCCGCGCCTACCGCCGTCCGCACGTCACCTGTCCACCCGCGCACGCGTGTGTGTCCCTCTCTCAACCCGGCTCCGAACGAATCAATCCTGTTAACCACACAATGGATTGTTTGACTGCTTGTCTTATCTGTGTCATTATCATCATGAGGTCATTCACTCGTGTTCGATAAACTCACGCGCTATTGCCGTCACGTCTCCTCATTCAACTCTGGGCTGACTACGTGTCAGGGCTCGCAGTTTAACGTAGTTCTATGTTGTGACAGACCGTTACTCTTTCTCATAAACATGACCGATATATGTCAAGTTATGAAGAATGAGGAGTGGTCCCATTCGCTGATGATGCCAAAATTGCTTACAGCATTCCTCCTTGCGATTTAAATCCATGTTTAGAAATTATACGGAAGGACCTCATGACATTAGAGACCTGGTGTCAAAATTGGCTGATGAAATTTTCTGTCAATAAATATAACATCGCGGTGCATGGTTGCCACGTACCGGAAAAACTCCATAGAGCTGGATGGTCACAGCATATCACCCGAAAGCTCAGTGAGTGACCAGGGATTACGCTACTCACACTCATTCAACTTCGCAGAACATATGTCGCCTCTAGTCACTAAACTCACAATGACGATAGGTTATATTAAACGCATTGTCTTCCTACCTGCTGCACGATTACACCTTTATAAACTCTGTGTACGACCCCAGTTTGAGCACTATACGTTCATATATGGCCACCTGCGCAAGCCTGATAAGCTAACTCTGGGAAGCCTCCAACGTACATTCACGGAAACCCTATAGGGATATCCATCTTCTCTGAGCCACAGAGAACGCTGCCGGACGCTTGCACTCGATCCTCTCTGGTTACGGCGACTCAAGCTTGACCTTTCACTAATATACAATTTGGTCTATGACAGTAAGTTCACCGTCAGCTTGGCGAGTCGTTTACAACATAGGTCGAAGTACAACCTCAGAAACAAGGACTTCACCCTGGCACTTCTTAAATCTCGAAGAAAGTGCGTTCAACTTATTTCCCAGTAAAGTATTCCCACATTTGGAACAAACTCCCGTTTGCAGTTAGATCCAGAAGAAATATAAACCGATTCAAACGAAACCTGGAAAATTTTCTAACAATGATGAACGTCATGTCCATTTTCAAGCTCTACTTGAAAATGGGAAAGGTACCTTCGGATACGGACCCGATAACATCTGAGGAAAAACCCTCCGTGTCGCGTGATGTTGAGCCACGCACCCCCCGGACCGATCAAAGCTACCGCTTACAGGATAGATCTCGTACTTTTAGACTTGCCAGCAAACAAGAAAACATGTATATAGTCAACACGTACAGGTGTCATACATGTCCGCTAGTAACAACTCAATCATCCTGGTACACCCTCATCCCATACTTATTGATAGCTTGTGTGCCAGTGTTGTAAACCACCATGCAAAAGCTGGGCATGCTGAAAGTATTTGGCAATAAACTCAACCTGTTCGTTTCTTGACTGCATAATAACCTCGAGTCGCAACTCTTCCTTTGTCTCCCTTGATAGACTACCAGGCAACCTCTCAGTATTGTCAAACATTGTTCTCAATCTATATACCGGCCGTACAGAGGTAATTGACATTTGAATCCGGCAGTCATCGTACACCGGGGAAAGCTTATAATCGATCACTTCTGGTGTTATTTGATAACAGCTGTTCCCTTGTGAGATATATTTCATCAACTAACACAATTCTATTGATGTCACATAGAAGGTTATGCCAGATTGTCATACGTTCCATTATTCGTCATAGCTCACGTAGTCAGTTTTACGTTCTCTCGTTTGTCGCGTGATTCCGCTCTCTATTCTTGGTCTCACTGATATATCGTGGGCAAGAAAAATCATCCCACCCCATCCGGACACTTGAAATTCCGCGATGGTTGGGTATATAGCGAGCTCCTCAAAATTCTTTGGAAGTTGAGCGAAAGATGACGTCCGGTCGAGAGGTCCATGATTTCCCCGCGAAAGTATATGCGTCCCCACCTTGCTCCAATCATGAAAAGTTTTCTGCACATTTTCCCGGGACTATCTAAATGGAATAATGCTCAAATTATTCGCCAATACATCCGCCCACCCTCCAGGCACACCTTCTGGCACGACCTTAAGCATTTGGCCAGTGATCCCAATTTATGTAACAAACCAACTATTTTATCGAATTGTGCATATCCCAAGTACTATCGACTCAGAAGTATGTAGCTCGAGGTTTTCTGCTCGAAATTGAATTTTCCTTTCATATATAGTCAGTTTCCTTGCTCTATCCACATAGCTGACTTATTATTCAATTCACAAATTCGATAATCACCTATGCATATGCTCAGAACTCTCTGCGTTTTTCGTACTCTGCTGAGCGTGTTCCTCACCAATGCGTTGAGAATTACACCATTATATTTATTTCATATGCTGAGAGGGTCATCAAATTTTGACGTACCACCAGGAGAGCAGAAAGAGGTTTTGACTGAAGATGTAATGAGAAACACGCGGCGATAGTTTAACTTAGTGTGTCCTCCTTATTTGTCTGACGGTCCTTTGGTCCGGGATCCTCCGGCAAAGCTTTGACGTAGCGGTCTGAATGGTAACAAAAACAGCCGTGTAACGATTACCACATCTTATCCGACCTGTGCACGCTGACTAGTTTGGATCACGTAAAACGGAAGATAACGGATCACACAAACTCAGGAACTCACCATTCGGGGCTTGCGCACCAGTCAGTGGGATATGAGCACAGTGTTGTGTGCGCCTGCGGGATCGACTGCAGTACGAACAGACAGACTTTGCCAGGGCAGAAGGTCGCTTTCGTCGGCGCAACTGCCCTTGGTTAAAGGACTGTTGACGGAAAGCCGAACAAATTGTCTCCTCGGCAGCCCGCTCCTCGTCCAACTGTTCAAAACCCTCACAACTTCTCGTCTCTATCAGTGCAACCGAAAAATTCTCTGCTGGTTTGAGAATAAACTTGTTGCGCAGGTCCCGGTTTTGGAGGCACATGCAAAACCGCTGGCAAATGTTTCGTTCGCAATCGACGGGCGTCGAGAGTTCGAATGCCTCTTGGAGATAGCTCCCGGAAATCTCTCAGAAACCTGTCAACCAATTCCTCCTGTCTTTGATGGCGGCTGAAGAAATCCTCCCGGCGGTCTGCTGGGAGTTTCACTATTCCAAATACCCGGCGCAGCGTCTTTCAAATGACTGCTATTTGAGCTGTGCGGCGGACGCCCGTTAAGCGGAATATCTCAGCTGCCTCTCAGCTCAAAAAGCTCAGAATATAAAGCCCCATGCATCTCTAAGGAACACAAACCAATTAGATGGTAGCGACGAACACCCAACTATCGAAGACGTCATCCAAATGTGAAACGTATAGGTGTCCGAGTGATGGCCGAGATGCTCTACCATCATTCATAACAATTAGCTATATACATGCGCTTTCTACTTATGGACAGCTGAGATCATTTTCGCTCGACATCCTGCCCGCGACGCCGTGTAGTGTCCTGGAGGTTTCACTGGCCTGCCTGGGGTATGGTGTGTAAAATAGTTCCAAAACTCAGTTTTCAAGTTCGAAAAAGACAGGTGATTACTGCGTGAATATTTTATTTGAAGCTTCCCTCATAATTGTTAACGGTGACACTATTATTCTATATAATCTGGTCACATTCCAAGTTTATCCTAAAATATAATTATAATTTCGAAACATGGTGACCAAAATCACTCGTCATACAGGATTTTCTGGCGCCAAGGCCACAATATCGAGCATTAAAGCCGATGTTGATCGAACTAAAGTTGAAGGTTCTAAGTCCAGAACTTATGTAGCCTCTCCTAAGGTTACTGCCGTTGAAAGAGGTAAAGATAACTTGGTGGTTGCCACCCCTCGGACTAAAAGCTGTTCAGTTCCTGTGGATATTATACAGGCGGATTTATTTGTCAAGGTATCTAAGCTAGAAGCAGAGCTTGCCCAATCAAAAACAAGTCATGCTGCACTTGGTTCCCTAAAAGAGAATCTTATCTCTTTGTCTTACGTTTTCAAAATGCCCGAAAGTCCCAAGATAGACAACTTTCGGAGTGCTAGTGTGTGTTCATCACAGATGCGTTGCTCAAACAATGCCATCAATGGAGCGTCCAGACCGAAACCTATCTGCGCAGAAACTGGCTCAAATGAGACGGGATATCGCCAGTCTATCAATCAAAGACACGTTGGTGTATCAACTCCGAACCAATCCCGTAGAAAACCACAAACCGACCACCAATAGGGTGCCCGTGATAACAAACCCTCTCAAAATCACTACCATACAGGTCACCAGAGGTTTCCTTCTGTGCATCATAGAGGAATTAACAGGCAAGAAAAGGTAAACCCGTACCTGGCGATTAAAAAGACACATCTCTTACCAACCGCCAATTCCAGGCCTCTGCCTAGTAATAGCAGTCTCTCGCGTGACGCATCTATTCATGTAAGACTGAACCGGAACCCCTCTGAAGTTGTTTGTCCTATGTTCAACACCCCATTCGATACGGATAGACCTCACATTTCGAATGCTCACTTAAACGCAACCCGCGATTTCTTCGTTGACAACCAACAGGCGGGCATGATCTATTCACCTCAGCCTTACCCTTTTTTGGCGGGACACATACCTTTCAAACCTCCCCAGCTAACTCCGTCCCCCATTGCTCCACTACCGAACCATACCTTACTTGCACTTTCCCAGCACTTCCTGTCATGGACTCAAACACAGGTGACACTCAACCATTCTTTAATGAGCTCATTACAAGGACATCAGGCCAAGCGTGGTCACCAGAGTCGTTGAATCACGAAGATATTTCTGTTTTAGACATTCTTAAAAGTATGAAAATGTTTCCAAACAAGAAAAATACACAGTTTGTTGCTTTCCAATGCGCGTTTGATAATTAATAAGATGCATAACTTTAGATCATTTATATTCTTATGTAATTCTTATAATAATCTAGTCGCTGGAGCTTGGTGCACCCCCGATGCTCCAGATACACAACTAAACCTTATAGGTTATCGCAGGTTCCACAGAAATCGTGGCGTAGGAAGAGGTGAAGGATGGATAACCTACCTAAGAGAGTAATATTCTGCAACCATACTCGGTGAGCCGTCTTGGTAAGAGAGATGACTCCTAGTGGCTGTTAGTGTCGACTGGACCCTGTGAATTGGTCTCAGGATGTGTCTACAGACAACCTTACGCCACTGAGAACGACCCGACGGACCGTATAAACTGACTGAACTATGTATCAACAATACCCTCACAGTACAAAACAACTGATGGAGACTTCAACATGCCCAATATATCCTGGACCTCTTTCACTGCCCCTGCAAATCAATCCGACTTCCTTGCATGTGTCCAAGTAAACGGATGGCGCCAACATGTTTTAGCGCTTGTAGAGTTCAGACGGGCTATGGCCGATCAATTACGAACAACGCAACGAGTAGACGAGAAATATATTGCCGACACGTAAAATCGAAGAGATCGAGCGAAGAGCGAGATGAAACGTTAACACAACAAAACGTCACGCGAGCAGGCACCGGAGCAGAAACGTTCGAGTGCGCGGGTGGTCTGCCGGTAACCATACTCGNATAACTGTAACTTCAACGCAGTTAGCCATAAACAAATTGGGTCGCTACTGACCTCCCACGCTAGAAGACAACCAGAGTGTTGACTTCGATAATGTATGAGTTTTTTAGTTAACCGGAACCGTTGACTCGAGCACGAATGGTCCAATTTACTCTTGCCACACCGCTCGCGTCCACGTCCGGCGGAATGTTGGGGAGAACAATTGAAAATGGTTGGTGGGCACGGTTGGGCAGGTAAATAGTGTGGGCAGAAGAGGAATTGGTAACAGACACATTGTGGTGGGCCTAGTAGGGCTGTAGCCTTGTTCACGTTCATCGCAGGCGATCTTTACCGGAATTAGAGCTTTCTAGCATCTTCTCGCAATGCATGCCCTCAGTGCCCCATGTGGAGGACGGGTGGTCAATTCCTGGTATCTAGAATGTACAGTGCCCATAAACTGAAAACGATAACCTCACCGGGTTTTCTGATTCCATGGCGTCCGACAAAATAAGGCTCTTTCGCTTTTCCAGAGAAGACGTCTCGTCGACGGTCTGTTAAAGGTCAGACCATCTAAAATCAACTTGGTAAGGAAGTGTGACTACGAAAATTAGATACGACCGACGTCCACGTAATCTGCGAATCGCACTGGCCTCCGCAAATTTCGCCCGCATCTGCTCCGAGGGCTTGGCCCCGTTGAGGCAGGCGGAGTCGCAACTGAAACCGAATCTGTACCAACGTTAGGTAATGTACCGACCGAAGAGGGCGTTGCTGCTTGCGAACCAGTTTCCTTATCGGATACCTCTAGAAACGCTGGCTTCAGTCTATCGATGAGATCACCTCGAGTTTACAATTGCGTTCCAGCACGAAAGTCTCAGCATAGCGTGCGAGGACGCGAAACGGTCCGGTATACGGCGGGTGCAAAAGTCGTCCAGGAGTAACCGCACGAACCAAAACATGAGAACACGTTGACAGACGAGGGTGTACGTACGTTGGTGTCGTTTGTTCTCTCGGTGGATGTGGTCGGAGTCGCCTCATGTGTTGGGCTAGCCTCTGGCGAAGTTAATAGGTCCCGTTGCTCGTGGGGCAACCAACTCGCCGGGTTGACGTAGGGAGCACCCATAGACTAACTGGGCGGGGATGGTTTTCAAGTCAGCCTTCTGCATGTTACCGATACCTAACAAGACTAGTGGCAAAACCTCGTGCCATGAGGGGTTGTTGCTGGCGGTTAGTGAACTTTTCAACTGCCGGTGGAAACGCTCAACCAACCCGTTGGCTGCCGGGTGGTAAGCTGTTGTGCGAATTCTACTACAGCCTAGTGCGTTGAGGAGTGAAGTGAAGGCTAAGTCAAAATGTGACCCGCGATCGGTAGTCACTACAGCAGGGCAACCAAACTGAGCGACCCAACGTTCTAAGAATGCTCGTGCGACGGTTTCCGACGAGCAATTCGGAATTGGTATAGCCTCTGGCCAACGTGTAAACCTGTCTACGCATGTCAGGATGTAAGTATACCCATCCGAGGGTGGCAGGGGTCCGACCAGGTCGACATGCACGTGATAGAAACGTTCATCGGGGGCTGCAAAAGTTCCCACTGGGGTACGCGTGTGACGGTGGATCTTAGACCGCTGGCAGTGTATGCACGCTTTCGCCCATGTGCGGACGTCGCGATTGACGTTGCGCCAGACGAAGCGCTGCGTGACCAGTTTGACTGTTGAACGTATGCCAGGGTGAGACATGTTGTGCAACGTATCGAAAATTCGGCGGCGGAAGGCCAATGGAATAACCGGACGAGGAATGCCTTGTGAAGTGTCACAAATAATCAGACCACCGGAGGAATTCATGGGGACTCTTTCTAACTTAAGGGAACTGGACCGGCGGAGTTGTTCTATCTCCGGGTCGTTGTCCTGTGCGGCTGCGATTGCCGTCAGATCGACTGAGCTTTCCGTCGTGCTCAGTGTAGCATTAATGCGCGAGAGAGCATCGGCGACTGGGTTCGCAGTACCTGAAATATGACGAATATTGGTCGTGAACTGAGCGACATAATCCAGGTGTCTCGTCTCTCTGGGGGAATACCTGTCCGTTGTCGAGCGTAACGCATACGTTAGAGGCTTATGGTCTGTGAATACGATAAAGTCCCTGCCTTCAAGGACATGTCGAAAATGGCGGATGCCGAGGTATACCGCTAACAGCTCCTTCCCAAAAGCACTATACCGCGACTCAGTAGGTTGTAACCGTTTAGAGAAAAAGGCTAGCGGGCACCAATGGGCACCGAGTTGCTGTTGCAGAACCGCCCCTACAGCCACGTCTGATGCATCCACGCTTAGCGCCAAGGGAGCAGACGGATGGTGATGCGACAGCGATGCTATATTGGCGATGGCCCTTTTTAAATTAATGAAGGCCATTTTTGCGGCCGTTGGGAATAAGAATGAACGTGTCTTACCTCTGAGTAGGTCGGTGAGCGGTTGCATTAGACAGGCACAGTTAGGGATGAAACGACGGTAAAAATTCACTAAACCATCGAAACGGCGAAGTTGCTTGAACGATGTGGGCTCCGGGTAGTCCACTATTGCCTGTACTTTGTCGGGGAGAGGTTCTATCCCGCTCGCGGATATACTATGACCCAGGAAGGCTACGCGGGACGCTCCGAAAGAGCATTTAGCCAGGTGTATGGTAACGCCATGATGCGACAGCCGGGTGAATAATGAACGCAAGTGTACGCAATGTTCCTCCTGCGATGAGCTGGCCACCAAGATATCATCTAAGTACGGATAAACACCGTCCAGCCCGCGACACACGTCGTGAATAAAACGTTGGAAAGTCTGAGCGGCGTTGCCCAGACCAAACGGCATGCGTAAGAATTCGAAAAGCCCGAACGGTGTTATGACTGCTGTCTTTGGGACGTCTTCTGGGGCTACAGGAATCTGATTGTAAGCGCGCACTAGGTCGATTTTTGTGAATATCTGTTTCCCTGACAGGTTTGCCGTCAAGTCCTGAATGTGGGGAATTGGATACCTATCGGGAGTGGTTGCGTTGTTCAACGCTCGATAGTCGCCGCACGAGCGCCAGTCGTTGTCAGTCTTTTTAGGCACCATGTGCAATAACGAAGCTCACGGGCTATTGGACGGACGGATAATGCCGAGTTGGAGCATATGCGCGAAGTTGGTTCCGGCAATTTTGAGCTTTTCGGGAGCTTAGCGGCGTGGACGACATCAAACTGGCGGCCCTCGTGTGACAATTTGATGCGCGACGTCGGTTGTCGGGGCCGGTAGTTCGTTAGCAGGGCGGATCAGTTGAGGGAATTCGGATAAAGTTTCCCGTAAGGCTCGCAAACTAGGGGATTGGCTAGCATAGGACTGATCACAGCCGCGTGTGATGGCTTACCCTGAACGTTTAGCTTTGTCGAGGTATCGATCAGACGTGATCGACGTGCGTCGACCAGTGAATCGAAATGTCGGAGGAAGTCTATACCAACGAGAGGGGAAGGAATGTCGGCCACAAGAAAAACCCAGGGAAAATCGCGTCTAAGGCCAAAGGTTAAATTCAACAGCCGACGACCAAAGGTTCTAATGGGCGTACCGTTTGCGGATCGGAGAGTAGTGCCGGATTCTGATCGCGCATCCATTACTGAATGCGGGATGACAATAACCTCCGCCCTGCGTCTATTAAAAAAGCATTTTGAAGGTTAAATCTTTCAGAAAGTAATGGCGACTGCTGTTTGACTGGCCTGTGGCTGTCGTCGCTAGAACACGCCGGCCTGCTAGTTCAAACGTTTGTTACCACGACGGCTACATGGCGATCAGCATCGTCTAGCATTTTCACCATACGTCTCATGATACCAACAAACTGCCAGTTTTTAGTCCGGGAGGTGATCGGGCGCGCGTCGGAGGTGTTCCAGACGGTGACCTATTGCGCTGAATGCTGGCACGAATATCAGCCAGTTCACACCGCAATCGAGCTATTTCGGCGTTTGTTTCTGAGGGGTTGTGTTCACGGCATTCCAATGATTTCCGCAGGCTTGTTATTTCGGCGTCCTTCGTGGCGAACAAATGATCCGCCGAGCTGTTGGCGTTAATATCTGCCCAACTACTGCTAACTGCCCTGTGCCTTGAAAACGCTCATGTATTGCGTTGGCCGAAATCGCGAAGTCACCTAACGAACGTGAGTGTAATACGGAAAGTAGCCTCTGTGTGTACTCGTGCAATCGTTGGACCCTCAAGTCTCATAAAGCGAATCAGGCATCTGCTACATGTCGCATCTCCCAAAGAATAACCAACGGCTTCTCCTCTCCCAACTGTAGTCGTTGGAACTGTTGTTCCAAACGCAGTTTACCGGATGGCTGTATTTCCTTAAGGATCCTCTACTTAGCGGGCTCATAACGATCGGTTGTCGACCACAGTGAGATATCACTAATCAGGGTATAAGCGGTATAAGCTGCGAGAACTTGTTCGAGTCATTTGTTATGCGCCTGTTGCCGAACTCTATTTCCAACACAGCGAACCACAGCTCTGGATCGAGATCCTCAGAAACGGGAATAGTTAGCGTGATCAAAGACACCGAAGACGGGACTTCGGACTTGATCTCCTTAGTGTCCATAGCAACCGAGCTAATAGAAATGATATAAATATATATATGCACTATATATATACAATATACGCACCTACAAATTGATGAGGGGAGGGAAAAAATGAACCCAGGTATACACTGATATATCTATATCATAAACGGGCTCACCAATTTGTAGAGTTCAGACGGGCTATGGCCGATCAATTACGAACAACGCAACGAGTAGACGAGAAATATATTGCCGACACGTAAAATCGAAGAGAGCGAGCGAAGAGCGAGATGAAACGTTAACACAACAAAACGTCACGCGAGCAGGCACCGGAGCAGAAACGTTCGAGTGCGCGGGTGGCCTGCCGGTAACCATAATCATTCAGACAAACGTTTAAGCGCTTACAAAATGTGGGGGAAGGGAGAGGGTACAAATGATAACTGTAACTTCAACGCAGTTAGCCATAAACAAATTGGGTCGCTACACGCCTACCAAACAAGACAACCCTTTAGACCTCATCTCCACCACATGCACCTTTTCTGCCACTGTATCCGTCTTGGATCAATTTCCAGGAAGTGATCATAACATAATGAACTTGGTGTTCGACCTAAAAGCTGTTAAAGAGTCGACCGTCATACACTACCGTCAAACTGAATTCGTCGACTGGAGCGTTTTCACCATACTGCTGAGATCTCTGGAATGGAACACATTTTCTCTTACATCCGATCCTAGTATTGCAACCGAGGCATTTAACGAACAATTCAGGTTTTGCATGAACATCTTTTCCCTGCAAAAGTCAAAACACTGTAATGTGTACGGTAACGGCATAATTCTCACTCCAAAAGGGCAAGGTGAGCTCAACAGTCTTAAATCACAGAACCGGGAAACATGCGACTTCACTCTTATCATGCAAATGCATAAAATGTTCAATGCAATTTAATATATAACCAAAATGCTCCACATGAGGAAACAATGCGGTTACGGTGACTCGAACTTAACATTCCACTCATATACAATCTGGTCTGTGGCAGTAAATTCACCGTCATCTTCGCGACTGTCTTACAACACAGGCTAAACTATAACATCAGAAACAAGGACTACAACTTGGCACCTCTTAAATCCCGAAAGAAACTGCGTTCACATTTCTTCCAATAAAATGCTCCCACATTTGGAACAAACTCCCGTATGCAATTAGGTCCAATTCACTCTTATCATGCAAATGCATAAAATGTTCAATGCAATTTAATATATAACCAAAATGCTCCACATGAGGAAACAATGCGGTTACGGTGACTCGAACTTAACATTCCACTCATATACAATCTGGTCTGTGGCAGTAAATTCACCGTCATCTTCGCGACTGTCTTACAACACAGGCTAAACTATAACATCAGAAACAAGGACTACAACTTGGCACCTCTTAAATCCCGAAAGAAACTGCGTTCACATTTCTTCCAATAAAATGCTCCCACATTTGGAACAAACTCCCGTATGCAATTAGGTCCAGTAAGAATATACACCTATTCAAACGAAACCTAGAAACTTTCCCAACAATGACAAATGTCATGTCCATTTCCACACTCTACTTGTCTGAGTACGGTATCTTCGAAAACGGACCTGATGACATCCGACGGAAAACCCCCTGTTTTGCGTCATGTTGAGTCACGCATCCCCTCGAACCGATCAAAACTACACTTTCGGTAGAGGTTTCACTTTCATACTTGCCAGCGAATAGGAAAACATGTCTATGGTCAACACGCTAGTAACAACCCAATCAGCCTGGTGCACCCTTACCCCATACTTATTGACAGCTTGCGCATCTGTGTTGTGAACCATCATGCAGAAGCTGGGCGTGCTAAAATTGTTTGGAAATGAACTCAACCTCTCTGTATTGTCAAACAATGTTCTCATTCTATATACCGGCCGTACAAAGATAACCGACATCTAAATTTGGCAATAATCATAAACTAGGAATAGCTAGTAATCAATCTCCTTTCGCGTTATTCAATAACAGCTGTTCGTATGTGGTATATATTTCATCAATTAACAAAATTCTGTTGACGTCACATGGAAGGTTATGCCAGAGTATCAAACGTTCCATGGTTCGTCATAGCTCACATATTCAGTTTCACGTTATCCCGTTTATTGCATGATTCCGCTCTCCATTCTTGGTTTCACTGATATATATATAAATCATTCAACCCCGCCCGGACACTAAAAATTTCGCGATGGTTGGGCATGTTGTGAGTTTCACGGAATTCTTAGTAATTCGAGCAAAGAACGACATCCGTTCGGGAGGTCCATGATTTCCCCGCGAAAGTATGTGCGTCTCCACCTCGCTCACATCATGGGAAATATTTCTGCCCATTTCTCAGGACTATCTACATGTAATAGTGTTCAAATTCATCGCCGATACATCCTCTCCAACATCCAACCACCGTTTTCTTGGCACGACATTGAGCACCGGGCCGGCGATTATCTTCTAGAGTCCTAATTGAGGTAACAGATCAGTGATTTTATCGAATTGTGCAGACTCTAAGTACCGTGTTCTTAGAACTATAAAGCTCGAAGTCTACTGCCTAAACTTAAAATTTCCTTTCATATAATGTCTGCTTTTGTCTGTTATGCTGCTCTACTCGTACAGCCGACTCGTTGTACAATTTTCAAATTTGGTGTTCAAATATGTATATGCTTAAAAACCATTACGTTGATCACGCTCTCCCGAGTGTGTTTCTCACAAATGCGTCGAGAAATATACCATATCAATATTATTATTGCATATTTTACTCAGGATATCAGAAACGTTCGCAGTATGTATGTCGTCCGATTGTTTTTCTGCGTGTCGTAACCGTGGCGCGAACCCGAAGGACACGTGTCACATTTTTCCGACTCACTCGCTCGTTGACGGTCGGTCTATAGTCTCTGTCGATGCTGTTGATAGCGCTATCAGAGACCACTTGTACGTTTCGTCGAATGAAGAATTGGTCTCTCTCCCCGACGGCCTTAAGATTTTCGCGTCTGATAGTTGTGTACCTGGGGAGAGAGCGACTTAGTGCAGCCAGCACTAACTTGATGAGCCCGATCAAATCGGTAAGCCCGTTCAAATAATTTTTCATTTTCACACGTATATTTTTTGTACTACTGTGAGTTAACTTATACATATATTTTACATATTTATTTTTTAAGTCGATTCATCATCCATTCCGCTATGATGGAGGCTGCGGCGACCTTATTTGTTTATTGCTAACTGCGTAAAAGTTACAACTAGCATTTGCAAATCTCCTCTTCCTCAAGTTTTGCGTGCACTTAAATGGTCATTTGAACGAATTTGGCTACTGGCAAGTCACCCGTGCACTCGAATGTTCGACTCCGCCGCCTGGGCGTTTTTCGTTTCGTTGGAATAACGTTTCATCTTGCTATTCCCTTGCACTTACATCTAGTTCGCGTGCCGGCAATACGTTCATTGTTTACTTGTTACGATGTTCACAACGAACCGGCCATAGCCCGTCTGAACTTCAAAAATTGGTTAGCCTGTTTAAGGTAGGTATTGGTGTACACCTTAATTCAGTTTTTCCTCCTTTCATAATGCTTTTTGGGTGCATATGGTCGCTTTGAACATTGAGGAGATTAGGTCCGAATTCTCGTCCTCCTTATCGTTGATCACGCTAACTGTTCCCGCTTTTGGGGATTTCGATCCAAAGCTGTGGTTCGCTGTGTTGGAAATAGAGTTCGGCAACCGGCACATCATAAATGACTCGGACAAGTTTTCACAACTTATACCGCGTTTTCCCTGAAAACACGTGGAACCTGGTTACTGATGGCTTACTAGGGTCGACAACCGATCAGCGTGAGTCCGCCAAGCAAACTTTTCTTGAGTAAACACGAACATCCGGTAAAATGCGTTTGGAACAACGGTTCCAACGACTACAGTTGGGA
The DNA here is from genome assembly GCA_008508345.1 of Paragonimus westermani. NCBI lineage: Eukaryota > Metazoa > Platyhelminthes > Trematoda > Plagiorchiida > Troglotrematidae > Paragonimus > Paragonimus westermani. The sequence goes on from QNGE01001859.1 coordinate 72,776, forward strand.
GAGGAGAAGCCGTTGGTTATTCTTTGGGAGATGCGACATGTAGCAGATGCCTGATTCGCTTTATGAGACTTGAGGGTCCAACGATTGCACGAGTACACACAGAGGCTACTTTCCGTATTACACTCACGTTCGTTAGGTGACTTCGCGATTTCGGCCAACGCAATACATGAGCGTTTTCAAGGCACAGGGCAGTTAGCAGTAGTTGGGCAGATATTAACGCCAACAGCTCGGCGGATCATTTGTTCGCCACGAAGGACGCCGAAATAACAAGCCTGCGGAAATCATTGGAATGCCGTGAACACAACCCCTCAGAAACAAACGCCGAAATAGCTCGATTGCGGTGTGAACTGGCTGATATTCGTGCCAGCATTCAGCGCAATAGGTCACCGTCTGGAACACCTCCGACGCGCGCCCGATCACCTCCCGGACTAAAAACTGGCAGTTTGTTGGTATCATGAGACGTATGGTGAAAATGCTAGACGATGCTGATCGCCATGTAGCCGTCGTGGTAACAAACGTTTGAACTAGCAGGCCGGCGTGTTCTAGCGACGACAGCCACAGGCCAGTCAAACAGCAGTCGCCATTACTTTCTGAAAGATTTAACCTTCAAAATGCTTTTTTAATAGACGCAGGGCGGAGGTTATTGTCATCCCGCATTCAGTAATGGATGCGCGATCAGAATCCGGCACTACTCTCCGATCCGCAAACGGTACGCCCATTAGAACCTTTGGTCGTCGGCTGTTGAATTTAACCTTTGGCCTTAGACGCGATTTTCCCTGGGTTTTTCTTGTGGCCGACATTCCTTCCCCTCTCGTTGGTATAGACTTCCTCCGACATTTCGATTCACTGGTCGACGCACGTCGATCACGTCTGATCGATACCTCGACAAAGCTAAACGTTCAGGGTAAGCCATCACACGCGGCTGTGATCAGTCCTATGCTAGCCAATCCCCTAGTTTGCGAGCCTTACGGGAAACTTCATCCGAATTCCCTCAACTGATCCGCCCTGCTAACGAACTACCGGCCCCGACAACCGACGTCGCGCATCAAATTGTCACACGAGGGCCGCCAGTTTGATGTCGTCCACGCCGCTAAGCTCCCGAAAAGCTCAAAATTGCCGGAACCAACTTCGCGCATATGCTCCAACTCGGCATTATCCGTCCGTCCAATAGCCCGTGAGCTTCGTTATTGCACATGGTGCCTAAAAAGACTGACAACGACTGGCGCTCGTGCGGCGACTATCGAGCTTTGATCAACGCAACCACTAATGCGCTGGGCGATCAGCGCTCTTGTGGAGATCATCATTTATTCAGGAACGCTACAGTACCCATCACTTAACTCATTTCGCACATACCGGATATCACGGCTAGCCTTCTTTTTACCTATGTTTTCTCGAAATTTATCTGGCGCGCGCATACCATCAGATCCCGATCGCGGACGAGGATGTCATAGAAACGGCCGTCATTACACCATTTTTTTCACGATTTTTCACGTATGCCGTTTGGTTTGCGAAACGCTGCACAAACCTTTCAACGTTTTACAGAAGACGTCACACGGTGTCTGAATATCGTCCACCCCTACATCAACGATCTATTAGTTGCAAGCGCTTCTGAAGAACACCAGATTCATCTGCGACAGCTCTTTGACGGATTAGCAACATTCGGCCTAAAGATTAACGCGGAAAGGTGCGTTTTTGGACAGCCAGTGATAGAGCTCTTGGCTCCAGGTTGATCAACACGGTATTCGACAATTATCCGATAGGGTAGGAGTAATCCATATCAAAAGAGTCGTACAGTTACTAGTGACAGCTATCGAATCATTTGATAAAATTAAGGATGCATTAGTCACCGCCGTTATGTTACACCACTTTAGCTCAGTCGCGCAAATAAGTGTAGCTGTTGACGCGTCAGACACCGTAGCCAGCGCCGTGCTTCAACCGTTCATCGATGGGCTATGGAAACCGCTCGCTTTCTTTTTCAGACCCTTGCTTCTGGCTGGAACAAGGTACAGCACGTTCGGTCATGAAGTGTTAGCAATTTACACGGCCGTTCGACACTTCCGGCATGTCCTCAAGAAAAACCAGTTTGTGATTTTCACTAGCTACGAACCGTAGTTTTTGCCTTTCGCAGTAGGTCTGGAAGACATTCGCCCCGCGAAGTTCGACATTTGGACTTCGTATCCCAGCTTACGTCTGATGTACGCCACGTTTCTGGCAGCGATAACTTTGTGGCTGACGCTTTATCACGAGTATCGGCAATAGTTGGTGAGGATTCAATCTACTTGAACGCCATGGCCAACGCTCAACGTTCGGAAAATGATTTCCGCGCCCTCTGCCAACAGTCAGCTCTGCGTCTACAGACACTATCCCATGCGACACCTGTACTGGACATGCACGTCCAGTAGTTCCTATTTTTTCCGACGAGGCGTGTTCGACACGTTACACAACATCGCTCATTCTGGCATCCCGGCCACAGCCTAGCTCATTTCCAATGGGTACGTCTGGCCTGGTATGCAAAAGAATCTTCGCACGTGGGCGCGATCTTGCCTAGCTCGTCAACAAGCTGAGGTTCACCGCCACATGTCGACCCCGATTGGCCGATCCTCTTCGACTACGTCTCGACTTGCACATCTTCACGTCGACATTATAGGTCCTTCGCCAACTTCCAAAGGCACGAAATATCCCTTGACGATGGTAGATCATTTCCCATAGTGGCTATAGGCCGTTCCCTTACCCGACTTCCGCTCTGAGACTGTAGCACACGCATTCGTTAAGCGTTGGGTAGCATATCATGGTTGCGCGGCCACGGTTATGACCGACCGTGGCCCTCAATTCGAGAGCATTTCTTTTGCGGAAACACTGACTGCGCTTCTTTGTCATCGCACGCAAACTACGGCATACGACCCGGCTGCAAACTGCATGATCGAAGGCTCCCACCGACAACTGAAAGCAGCCTTCTCCATGGTCGATGCAATCTGTTGGACAGAAGCCCTGGCAATGGTTTTGCTTGGCATCCGCGCCGCCCTTATAGCCGGCCTTCACGCTTCCGGCACCGAGCTCCTATACGGCCAACCACTGCGTCTTCCTTGAGATAACTTCTGATCCGATACCGACGCCGTTCGATATGATGCTTCGTACGCCGAACAGCCTGCTTCGCACATGTGCCGCCTCCGAGTCACGGACACACGAAGACAAAGCCGCAAGGTGTTTGTTCCCAAAGACCTCCACGAATGCACGCATGTGTTTGTTCGCGTGGATAGTCCACGACGCTCGTTCAAGCGATCTTACGAGGGTCCTTCCATAGTACTTCAACGAGAGGATCGTTGTTACGTGCTCGAGTGTAAAGTTACTCTTGATGCGATTGGTATCCACCGTTTGAAGACTACCTACTTCAAAAGACAGAGGAAGCCTTCAGTGCTCCACCGCATCCCCTGTCCACGCCGGCAACTATCTCGGAACAGCCTCGCACAAGCGCGTAGTTTTTAGCCGACATCACGACTTGGCCAATGACGCCATCACGCACCGTAACGCGTTCGGTTCGAAGGATGCACAGGCCGGAACGCCTCAGAGAGGACTGGCGTTTGCAAAACCTCGTTTTTATCCCGGTGGTAACAAAATATCGCACTGTTTTTCAAAAACACAAAATTCGTTTTCAAAACAAAACAATTGCGTTTGCCCAAGTTGTTTTCTTTCTGGAGTGTTCGTATTCGTTGTGCAATTCGGTTACGTACGTCATTTACTTCTTTACTGAAAGTCAGCCAGTTTTGTTTCATTTACTCATCCGATGCTGGCATGACGCATTTGGCGTCATCGATCACGATCATTCCCGATCTCGCATTGGATGTCGTGCTTGAAAGTTCCGTAAATGTCTCGCCTCAAACATTCCTAGTTTCAACGGTTGTTTCGGCAACTTTGAGGGAAGATATTCGAGAGGGAGCTCGCTAGGAACTATAATCATTATTGCTCTTCCACCTGCGGCGTCTGAGGGTTGTCGTACCAATCGCAGGCTGATTGGATATCAGCTGGTACATCTTGAAACGAATCAGGCCAAGGGTGGCTTGCCCCAGTTATCCTCATCCAACGGGTTGTGGTCAAAGTACACTTCTAGGGGGAGCTGTTCAGCGGCCTGGATATTTCACTGGCCTGCTTGCGGTATGTTGTGTAAAATAGTTCCAAAACTCATAGTTGCATATCGTACCCAGGCTATTAGGAACGTTCGCATGATGTATGCTGTCCGATTGTCTTTCTGCATGTCATGTGACCGTGGCGCGAACCCAAAGGACACGTGTGTCACATTCTTCCGGTTTACCTGCTCGTTGACTCTCGGTCTCTTGTCTCTGTATCTAATTCGCGTGTCGATGCCGTTGACAGCGCTATCAGAGACCAATGATGAATGGCCTGAATGTAAGGACTCGCACATCATTTTTAACACAATCCACAAATATTCAGCACAAGGAAAGCTGTGACAAGCAAATATATTGTAGTATGAGCCACGAAGCAGAAAAGTGTGCACTAACATTATCGGATAAAAATAAATAGGCTCGTTCGTAACGTCAAGGGGGTTCTCACAGAAAGTTTATCCTCCGTTGGGGATATCGTCATCTATGAAAGTGAGGATCAGAGAAAACCACACAGCGCTCATCTCAAAACGTTCCATACAGTTTCTCTTGCATTACACTTCAAATGTTTGGAAAATCGTCCAAAGCCTAACATTTTGTGAGGTGAATTATTATAACATGACATTTTTTCGAATGAATCTATGAAGCAAACCTACCATACCCTTTACCACCGCGTGCGTCAAAGCTAAGTAAAGTGAAACCACTTACTTCTTGACGGTCCCTCTTTGGTAGCTGATTTCACGTTAGTACTAAGTTGATCACGCTCTCCTAAGTGTAGTTCTCACAAATGCGTCGAGAAATATACCATAATAATAATAATAATAATAATAATAATAATAATAATAATTTCTATTATTATCATTATGACTATTAAACCAATCATTGTTTTTCAGCGATTCAGCGATTGATGCACGGGTTCGAGGCAGGAGCCCAAGGTTCTCGGATCCAATCGGTTTTTCTTGCTCACTGTCAGCGGACTACTGATGATCTGAAGGGCGATCATCGAAAACACAACAAGTTAATGTTTTCGGGGAATACGCTGAGTACCATGGAGAGATCATGACTACTCGCATTGGAAACTTTCCGAGAAGTCCTTATCAAGCAATTCTTTAAAATGATCCCTAGCAGTGCTGCTGAAGCCCTCAGATAGATTGCTGTTCCAATGGTTAATGTAGTGTCTACGGTTCATAATTTTATTTTGCAACTCTGGTGTTTGTTTTTGTACATGCCGTGCCGGTAAGTTCACCCGCACACTTGCCTGAAACCATCAGTTTTTGAACTCCGTTGTCTCGATCAATAAAACGGGACTTGCCACCCGTCGTCTTTGTCTTCTTCATCTGCGTGAATATTCTGTCTGTTTTATCGATCACACAGAGAGACTTTTTCTAGCTCCGCGTGTTTGTTCACCTATCGCTGTCGAACATCCGTCATTCCACGTTGTGGGTGGAATTGTCTATCAGTCGTCGTCCGGACCAGTCTCCTTGCGCTGTCCTTCTCTCGCGTGGTGGTCCTTGAGTGCTAGTCGTAGTCCGTGATTTCTTCAACTATCGTAGGTTGAAAGTGAGTTCAACGCATATTCTGGTTTATCATCTCGGTACATGATGCAAAATTTGAAATCACCCAACTCTGTTTAGTGGAATCACATCTGTTTGTTTTAGCTGGCTGTTTACTGAAAACGACCTTGTCGTGTGTTATTTTTGAAAGTCGGTATGGCTGCCATGGTGGTCGGTTGTGTTTGGCTGCCAAAATGATGTACATCTATACATACGATGATGCATAAATTATTTATTGCATCAGGATAGGTTTTATATTCAGAAAATGGATTATATTGCGGTTTTCATGGCATCATTTGTGGATCGTGAATTTCGCACTTTCTCACGGTTCCAGGGGTGTCTTCAGAGGTTAATGGGGGATGCGTTTGTTGGTTACGTTCGTGGAACGATCAGTAGAACCAGAAGGGTCCGAAGTACGACAAGGTGAATTGGCTTGGTTCCCTGAAAACCGTCGGGGTTCACCACCGTTGTACGAAAGATGAGAGGCGTAGAAGCGTATGTAAACGTGCGAATTGTCAAGTGAGTTAACTGTTGTTGGGTTGAATAATTCAGTTCTCACGACACGTGTTGCAGTTTAAGGTTTTATGTAATCCAACAGAATGCCTGTCTGGTTGTGAGGTCTTTCGAGTTAGAACGCAACCGTTCCCTAATCGTTCGGTATATGAGCCCCATTCTACAACTCGTGGACTCTCCATCGGTGGATTGAACGGATGCAGGAGCCTGTTCCGGTAGAGTTCGCCAGCTGCTGACACAAAGCAGCAGGTGGAGGACATTTACGGGAAGTTTATCACGAATACTGACGTTGAAAGCATTCACCGGAAGTTGAATCCTGCTATGTCAAGTGATTTTGTTACGTTAGAATGGTAACAAATTACTACAGAAACTCGAGGAGGTGCTGTTTGTTATCAGTGCGATGAGTGTGGTACAGGCTGTTCACAACCACCCGGTCAATTGCAGTAGGGCGGTTCATCAGGCTGCCAAAATGCTTGCGCTATATTCTCATGGTGTCCTCCGGCTGGCTGCAAAAATAGGTGGTGTCCACGTCTACCAGTACTTTAGTAGACTGGATAGATGGACCGAAGATCGCCTTAAGCGAATCGTAGAACTGCGTGTGTTGCCGACGATCTGCGAAACCCTGCATGCGCTGGCTCTGTTTCCTCCACCAGTCGTCTTTAATTCCGCGAACACACTCGGTCAGTGGACGGTGGATACTCCGGAACCTAGCATTTTCCGCTCTATTGTTTGGGTCTACTGTGGATGTGGCGAACGAGGCATTCTTCTCTCTTACCAGCTTGTAGATAGCCACGTCATTATCATGGAACGAGTCTGGACGTTTCTTGCTCTTCACATCGATCGTCCCGGTGGCTGCTGCCGTAATCTGTTTCTTCAGAGGTTGCCAGATACCATCGGGGGTAGTGAATACAGGAGCGGTTTGCAGACGGACGAAGAATGCACGTTGGAAGGCACTGTTTGTCTCCCAGTTCTCCAGCCCTCTTACATCCAACTTCTGCCGTTGTCCAAAAGGTCTACAATAAACAGGCTTACATACATGAATAAAAAATTTGGCCCTTGCCAGCCTATGATCTGTGTCATGTTTAGCGCCGCGCATCACCCGCATGATGTGCACTTCACGAATGTCGCGCTACCGCACAATCACGTAGTCAAGCAAATGGTGCTGTCGGCTTCCTGGGTGAGTCCACGTCGTGATGTCGCTCGCATCCAGCTGGAATCGGGTGTTTTTGATAGCTTGCTCGTGGGTAGCACACAGGTGCAGCAGACGATCACCGTTCTCGTTGACTGAACCAATGCCGTAGGGTCAGAGAGCTCCCGGCCAAGCTGATGAGTCGCGCCCAACTTGAGCGTTCAAGTCGCTCAGGACGAACAGTCGGTCACTCACCGGCGCCGACCGGATTGTAATGGACAGCTGATCATAGAACTGGTCCTTTGTTTATTCGGTGTGACACATAGTTGGACCACAAACACTTATAAACGTAGTACATTTACCATGCAGGCGCATCAACAGCATTTGATGGCCGATGTCGTGCGGTTCGCTTATCATCGAAGCATTGGTGCGATCAGCGACTGCAAAACATACACTATGCTCCCGAACACTGTCTGCCGGGTAACCTATCCAGTAGAAAGTGTACACAGCACCTGCTTCCCGTATTTTACCTTGGTCTGCAAGCCTTGTCTCACTCAAGGCTGTTACGTTGATTCCATACCGGAGCCGTTCCATCGTGATCAGGGCGGTGCGTCAATCCGGTCTTTCTGTAGCGCTGCATCGATCCAGCAGAGTGCGCACATTCTACGTCCCAATCGTGAACGTCTCGCGTCCCCGGGCCTGTCTCAAGTTGGTCTTCTAGGCACTGAAACCTAGTTGAGCATTATCTGTTCGGGGGCTCGTGGTTGGGGGGAAGTATGAGGGTGAGTGTTTGGCAGTAGCATATATCCGCCTATCCACCCTCCCATGTGCTTCAGGTAAGGCCACCCGGTTTGCCCTGCGCGACTGCCGATGCAGTATGGTATTTGATATATTTTGTATCATCATTGTATGTATGCGCATTTGATACTACGAAGACGCCCAGATCTGTGTAAGAGAGCGACCAGGGCTCTTAACCAAAGCATTTGGCTGAAAAGCCTAAACCGCGGAGCAGCGGCTGACCCACACACACGTAAACCCGGCAGCATCAACCACCGAGTAAAGGATCGACAGCCATATCAAAAGAAAAGCAGCACCCACTCACAGGAACAGTATCACTGTACACACGATCTTAGCAGACAGGCATACAGACAGTCAGGGCAAAAGTAAGCACCTTGCCCGACGAGGTCACAACACAGTCACCACGCACAACAAACACACGCATCTGCTTTTTGTCTGGCTGCTTCCCTTTGGCCAATCTGACAACGTTGAACCTGCAAGGATCGAAGTCCCAGTCAGCACAGCCCTCCGGATCAAAACAGCATGCAAGCCTGACCACCACATCAAGGTAACAGAAAAGGTCCAATCTTCGCTTGCTCTCGCCCCAGATTTGCTGAAGTTGCAGAGGGCGAGTGGTCAACTGCGCAACGGGAACGATGCAAGCGAGGATGTGCTACCAGGTGAGATTCTAAAGAATGGCGGTCCGGTGTTGGAACGCGCTCTGCTCTAACTGGTACACTCCATTTGGGAACGCAAAGCAATGCCACAAGACTTTAATGACACCCTTATCGTTCCTTTGTTCAAAGGCAAGGGTAGCAGCCAACGCGCCGACAGCTACCGGGGTATCAGCCTGTTGAGCTGTGCAGGCAAGGTGCTTGCCAGAATCCTTCCGAACCGACTGAATGCGACCGTTTTGGAGATTAATGCCCCCATGGAACACTGTGGATTTTGGGCGAGTCGGAATACGATCAACCTGGTGTTTGCAGCTCGAAGGCTCCAGGAAAATTGCCCGGAATATAATCAGCCCCTGTATGCCCTGTTCGTGGACTTCACCAAGGCCTTCGATTCTGTGAGCAGCGAGGCGCTGTGGACGGTTGTTTGTAAGTTTCCATGTCCAGGTAAGTTCGTCAATATGGTAAGATTGTTGTGTGTGGGCATGACGGCAAACGTGCAGTCATGTGGATCGACCTCTGATAATTTGACATCGTCACTGGCGTGAAGCAGATTTGTGTTCTAGCCTCAGCCCTATTTAGCTTCTATTATACTGCCATGGTAACAGCTGCTTTTCAGAAATCTGGAGAGGATGGTGTTTAGGTAGAGAACTGGCCGGACGGGCGTCTGTTGAATATCCCATGTTTCGACGCCCCGCATGCTTCTGTTCGCAGATGACAGCGCACCGCTAGCACACAGTAAAAATGAGAATCAACGTTTGGCTACAGTCTTCGCTTCGGCAGCATCGAAGTTTGGATTGGACATCAACACACGCAAGACGTTTTTGTTCTTTCAGCCTTCTCCCGGTGGAGGTGCTGCTTGTGTGTCTCCACCCCAGATTCGCATCGCTGCAGACACTGTGAATGGCCGCGGGGATTTTTGCTACCTGGGTAGCAACTTGTCGACAGATTTGTCAATGAATCGAGAGCTGAGAACGCGTGTGGCGAAGGCTAGTGCTATTTTCGGATGTCTTGAAAGGCGTGTTTGGAGGAATCATAGACTGAAGTTAGCCAACAAGCTGTGTGTCTGTCGCCTGATAGTACTGTCTATACTGCTGTGTGACAGTCAGAAGTGGACATTGAATCAGCGGAACGTGCGCTATCTGGGCAATTTCTATATGCAGTGTCTGAGACTCATCTCGAGTATTCGGTGGTTGGACATTATTCCGAACACTGAGGTACTGCGGCGAGTGAGCATGGACGGGATGGAACCCATGTTGGTGCTGAACCAGCTCCGTTGGCTCGGTCACGTCCGTTGGATGGGCGCTCACCGTATCCGGAAGCAGTTGTTGTACGGACAAGTGAAGTCGGGTAGGCAAAATCCCGGTGGTCAGAAGCGGAGGTATAAGGATGTTGTGCAGGCAAGTCTTTCACTTTGTAACACTGATTTCATATGTTGGGAAGGTTCAGCGTTGAACTGGACGGCCTGGATGAATATGGTTCGGGCGGGTGTCCAAAAGTTCAACGAGCAATTATCGCGCGGCCGCGAGCGGAAGCGTGCGGTACGCAAAGAAACAATTGGTGCCACTAGTCGCGGTGACGTGACTGTATGGCGTTGAGATTTGTGCAACCTCGAATGCGTTGGCCGTTTGGGATTAGTAGGTCACCAACCTACTCATAGTACACCGTCGGCGAAGAGACGACGAGTACGTTACCCTCCAAACAGATAGATCGTATAAGCGTATCCGTTCTACTTCTGTTAATGACTGCATCGGCCAACATCCCGGTCGTTGACAATTAATCCGCCGTACTTTCCAGAAACTTGAGTGTCTATGGTCTTCCACCCATCCTTTTCTTCGACTTTGTTGGTGTATTGTATGATGAATATTCTGCCTGGCTATTCACGGTTCAATCAGAATTGTGCTTTTCGACCCTGTCTTCTTTGGGATGCACTAATCTGCACCCCTATACTGCAGTGCTTTTTGTACTACACTTCACAAATCTTTTTTCCTGGATTAGAACTCTTCATCGCAGTCTCTTTGTTTGATCCCCGAGAGATAAGTGTTTCCTTTCCTTATTAGCCAATCAAGTGGCTAACCAGCATTGGCCAACTTGACAGAAATGCCCCACTGGCAGACCTCCCGGTCTTATTCATCCGGGTTTACACTGGATTTTTTGTGTGTGGATGAAACTGCAAGTGGTGAAGCGCAAGCCAATTGCAGTGATGGCTAAGCGCAGGCGTACTTTGGCTTCGGTCACTGTGACAGACCAATCCGAATCGGAATCCGCCAACCGGTGTAGTGCGCACCACGCAGATATATGCATATTCGCGTTGCTCAGCAAACGCATATCTAACTATTCCAACGTTTTCTGCGTGTTGTGAACTTGGAGTCCACTCACGGGACAAGCAAGTAAAAGTTTATCAGACGTTTTATCATGTTCCGGAATCTGGAAGTTAGCAGTTCTAGTAACATATAGCATGGAACACGATCGACAAGTAATGTACGGGTATGTTCGTAGTGCGAAGTACCCGTCGCTATGTAGTCGGTTCTAAATTTTTCGAAAAATTATGAGTGAGCGTTGAAGACATCTGCATTCGACAAAATGTCTGGGCAAATGAGAACGGCCCTTGTGGTGTTCGGTTGCGACATCACGACGTGTTACTCCCACGTGCGTGGCGCCGTTCGTTAGCCTATATGTGAATGAAGTTTGTCTGCCTTGTTTACTGATGGAGAAATTCTTCCCAGTGGTTATTTGTTTAATCGAATGGCTACGGCATACTGTAGGTTCAAACGTGACCTGAATATCATCTGCCGAACAGATAGGAAGTTTACGGATTATTTGTTGTGCCATTGATTTTACATCATTCCCAAGTGAACCATTCATGCACAAGACGACGTTGGTCACTTCGGCAACCGTGCAAATGACAGGCCGTAAAATTCTAACGGACGTTTAGAAAAGACTACAGACTTCCTAATCATTGCCAGCGAGTGTCTGACGCGAGAGTTCGAAATGTAAACGACCTACGGATGCGCCCGTCGTTAAATCATCGATAGCTACGTTTGCAAACCGTCTTGCCCGAAAACACTTGAACGGGTGGACCACACGTCTCCATTTCGAAAAACAGTGGTTAGGTGCAATGTAAGTGATTTTATAGTAACCATCATGAACATTGCAGTTCCGCGTGCAACACGATAGCGACATCTTTGCCGCCGATTGCATGTACGATACTTGTTAATGTCATTTTTACCGTTCAACGTGGCTCTCATACCTACATATTCCGTCACTGTTCAAGAAACGTTTATACTCCGACAGTGATGCTACCTTTAGTGTTTATTTCCGCATACAAAGATCGCGCGACCATTTATGGATGGGGGCTAGCGGAGTACAACTTGCTAATTCGACGGTTTGCGTGCATCCAGCTTTGGCCTCTCGCTGTCCCCAAATTTAACCGTCACTATAAAGCCCCATGTAATTTGCTTGTAAGATTGCATGACTGCAGCAGCCGCCCGGCAGTTACCTCTTTCGACAGCCTCATCGTCGTCGCGAGTAAAGTCGTTGAACGTGCTAAGACTGGTGAACTTCGCACGACTTCCTTATTACTGCATGTGCGAACTGTAAGAAAGCCAGATGTGTGAAAAGGCCTAAGACAGGATTGCCACGTGGACACTGCGGTGGACCGGTACAGACGGACAGCTGATGCTGCCATGCCGACTAACTGATTTCTTACTCTGAATGTTATGCAATATAAAACAAAATTAGATGTCAATTGTGCGGTAACCAGCTTCAACCTCAATCATTTGGTAGGTACACTTTTTAAAGTCACATATTTGTCGGCTCCCTCTACTCCAGCCATCGTTTGCCCTCCTCCAGTGATTATGAAAAAGACATCCTGCTACGTATTCTTGACGGATGTCGACTTGGGCCGGCCCGCGGACAATGTATCGCTTGTACACCAGCGAAGAAAGCACGAATCAGTACCACCTGGAGTGATTATTCCCATGATATAATTGAAAATGTGAGAAGCACGCTTGGTTACGCGCGATCACTGTGGATATTTGCAAACCATACATAAACGAATGATTTAACAGTTGCACGAACGTGAAGTTCCTTGCAAGAATTACGTAGTCGAAGAGGGAACGACTGAAGTTTATGGAACTTTCACGCACGCAACATAGAAAATAGGTAGTTCGCTTATTTCACCGATTCAGTCTCAAAAAATCGGGATGTTACACTAATTCACTGTTTACAAGGTTGTATAATGAGCGATTTTTCAAATATTTCAAGGTCACTCCGGGAGGGTGTCCAAACGCACCTTGGGAATTTTTTGCTGTTATGGAATAAAACTGGCGTTCGGAAATTGTCAAGATAGATCGGCTTTGGCGAGGAATGGCGGAAAATCCCAAAATCAAGCAGATTTCAACGCAGGATTTCGCCGATTGCTCGACAACGTCACAAAGTTGAACATCTCGTGAACCGTTCAGCTTAGACGAAGTTCCGTGCGTCCATCCGTCGCAGAACCATTTCCTCGCTCAATGGATAAAATGGGAATCGGGAGGGAGAACGTAATTCCACACGTTAGATGAGAAAATATGGGGTTATAACATTTACTACGACAGGCAATATATATGGGGAATTTTTGACAAAGAACTCGTTCGATATTATTATTTTTGCTATGATAACTGGAATATATAACCCTATCTATTGTTTGTTGTGGTATTTTACTATGCACTCGAGATTTATCCGGGTAAACGGGTAATTGAGTCGACGGTTTGGAGGGCCGCATGAAATGTGCGTGACAACTAAATATCACATGACATCGTTCTGTTGGACTTATTATTAAGTGCCCAGTGCACATTTCATAGCAATTTGGGCATTGCATATACATGAGTAAACACGTCATTAAAATAATGTTGGGTGTCAAAGGCCAAGTGCTAAATGATCTTGTGAGTAAGCCATATAACAAACCGTTTCAAGTGGGCTGTTCTCGACAGGCGTTAGACAGCAGATTGATTGTCTGCGTATTACGCATCTGACGACTAAATGTTTTTCGGACCACACTCAAAAAGGTCGTCAGGTGATACAGAGAGTTTGAAGATGGACATCGTGTTTGTTAACGTAAGATAGCTGTCCAAACCCTTTTTAAAACGCTGAATGTTGTTACTGGCTCTGACCTCACTTGGGAGTTTATTCCAAATGTAGGAATACTTTACAAGGAAGAAGTTTGCACGTATATTCTTCCGGGATATCGGGGTTGGCAAGGTGAAATCCTTATTTCTTAGACTATATGGAGGGCTGTGTTGTAAGCGGACGGTGATCGCTGAAGTAATCGCATCCGAATGTATGAGTTTATACAGCAGCGTCAAGTTCAACTTTAGTCTACGCAGCCAAAGTGGATCAATGCCAAGTTTTTCACAACGTTGTCTATAGGTGAGCGAAGAGGAATATCCTGATAAGCTTTTGGTAAACGATCGTTGAAGGTTTTCTAACACAAGCCTGTCGGACTTGCGTAGGTGGCAGTAAATGAAGGTGCAATACTCGAGTTGAGGCCGAGCACACATTTTGTAGAGCGTCAGCTTCGCAGCTGGTAGGTTGAACGCCTTTTTGATGCAGCCTATTGTTCTTTTAGTTTTTGCTACCTGGAAGCATACTTGTTCAGAGAAATTGAAGGAGTTTGAGTACCGTATTCCAAGATCTCTGACCGAAGTGGCTGTGTCAATATTACAACCATCTAGTGAGATGGAGCCATTGGGTATTTTACAACCATAAGTGAGGATGTTCGATTTGTCTGCTGAGAACGACATCAGCCATGTTCTGCACCACAACTGCAAGGAGGCTAGGTCCTGTCGTATATCTTGTAGACAGAAATTGATACTACTGCCCTGGCGGAATGTGTAAACGATTTTGATATCGTCAGCAAACAGAAAGGGCTTGCCATGTGTAATAACGTCGCACAGATCATTTATGTACATTAAGAAGAGCAACGGACCCAGAACGCTTCCTTGGACCACCCCACTAGTTACTGGTTTTGGTGTTGAATAGTGTTCTCCTATTTTGACTGTTTGAGTGCGACCTTCGAGGTATGACGACAGCCAGCTATACAAGGGATCTTGTATGCCAAAAGATGCTATTTTGATCAAGAGGCGCTTATGAGGCACACGATCGAATGCCTTTTGCATGTCCAAGAGTATGATAATTACCGCACTTCCATCATCGACGGACGTCGATATATGGTTCAAGAATTCCAGCTGACATGTCATACAAGAGCGTTTGCTAAGGAAACCGTGCTGTGAAGGGTTTATAAGGTTTTGTGTCCTTAAGAATTCGACTATGTGCACCTTTATTATCCTCTCAAACATTCGCGAGCAGATTGATGTGTGGTTGATGGGACGATAGTTACTAACGTCCTGCCTTGAACCACTCTTGTGACGAGGCATAATGATTGAGTTTTTCCACTGAGGGGGGAAGGTGCTGGATAAAAGTGATAGGTTGAACAAATTGAGTAGGAGGATGGGTATATCCTCACCTGCCTGCTTGACGACCATTGGTGGGATACCATCTGGTCCAGGATGGATTGAGGGCCTAATGCCAGCTAACTGTAAACGAACACTTCGAACATCGATTAGAACATTATTCAAAACTTTCTCTGATTTTGATGGGATATTAGCAGGTAATGGGGTGCTTTCTACGCTAAAAGAGGCAGCGAAATGTGAGTTGAAGAGTTCGCACATCGTTACAGGGTCATCGACAACCGTTTTGTCTTTAAGAGTAATAGTTCTTATAGCAGGGTCCCTCATGGAATTCCTCCGTCTCATCAGTTGCACTAGTTTCGCACATCTTTGCTCACTACAGAGTGCGAGTTTCTCTTCGTCTATTTGACGAAGTTGCGTCTGACGTTCTATGTGTTCAAACATTTTACTCATTCGCATCACCAGGGAAAAGTCTAGTGTTCTTCCGTACCTCGACTTAAGCATTTTCAGTTTGTCGGTCTCTTTCGCAGTAAGGATTTTACCTTGTACATACGAGCCGACACGTTTTGATTTAATGGGGGCCAAAACGTCAATACAGAACGTTAGATGTCTGATAAATTCTGCGGTCGCTATGCTTGGGTCCGATGTGCGAAAGAAGGTATTCCAATTTAAGGATCTTAGTAGGGATAAAAAGGCATTCCAATCAATGAATTTGATCGGACGGTAGAATACAACTCTCGGTTTGGTAGCCATATTTAAATCAAACAGACATTTGACAACATTATGGTCGCTTCCAGGGAATTGTTGTAGAACAGATAACTCCGTAGACGGAATGCCTATGGTAAATATAAGATCCAAAATATGCCCCTTCCTGGTGGGCATTAGGACATGTTGGTTCCAACCATTCAGTTGAATGCATGAAAGGAATTCGGCCTGTGTTGCTGGAGCAGAAAGTGAGGTCCAGGAGATATTAGGCATGTTAAAGTCACCGCCTATTAGTTTGTGTTCACAAGGCATGTTGGACACATGATTCATTATCTCCACAAGGTCAGTTAAATCATTGCTCGCAGCATTTGGCGGTCTGTAGATGCATCCTATAAGTAGCTCGCGAGAGCCAATAGAGACCATTAACCACAAAGAGTCCTCGAGTTTATGAAGTATAGAATCATCAAGTGTTACTGCGGAAAATTGCTCTTTTAGGTAAATGATGCATCCACCTCCTCGTCCTGTGAGACGATCCCTGCGGAACATGTGATATCCTACGATGCTCATCTGACTGTCTGGGGTGTCAGGAGAGCACCACGTCTCAGTTACGAGTATGATATTGGGATTAGATATAAAGACAAATGGTTTGAAAAAGTGCATCTTACAAACCAATGATCTTGCGTTCATTAGTAATAGACTTACGAAATTCTTTTTGTCAGATACAGCAGATAAACTGCTAAAGAACTTCATGAGAGATGGGGCAGTGGGTTGCGAAATACCAAATGGAAAGGCGTGATCTAGGGGATGTACCGAGTTTCTGCTCATATTTGAGTGGATGTCGTAAAGGTTTGACTCCATGATAGGAAGTGCTGGAAGAGTGCCATTATGGAGGGATGACAGAGTGGGACTTGTGGAGGGGGGCCAGGTGGCGGTTGATGAAATATCGGGGGATGCACTAAAAAAGGACTGGTGTGGCGGACATTTGTATTGTTGACATATTCAGGGAGTGGTGTACTTGCTGGGGTATAAATATTGGGAACCTGGTTCCCAGTAGCACTCCAATTTTGGGTAGGAGGATGAGTTACTACGGAACCATTGGATAATGGGTGGTAACCGTAACCCCTAGGATAGTAGTATGTTTGCCTGGAAGCAGTGGGAGACTGATTGTGCAGTTTTACATGCAAAGCGTTGTTTTTTAGAAGGTGGTTTTTAAAACCAGATCTGTGACTCCTGGTGAGTTCTTTCGGTTTATCCTTATATTGCAAATCCGAAATACTGTTCACTGGTGAACACCTTACAAGTCTTACTTTTGATTTAGAACATCGTTCAGGTGTTTTGGATTTGCCGTTGGAATTTTCGATTACTCCATATAACGGAGAGAGATTCCTCTGATGAGAAGTGGATGGCCCTGCTCGAATAGCCGCGTCCTTATCAGGAGCACTAAAGCTGCTGCTTCCAGAGTTTTGATTGAATATGGATGCCTTAGTTCTAGGACTTTTACTAGTCAAGGCCGCGGTTGACAGAGAGAGACGTGGAGCGTTGAGGGATAAGTTCTTAGCAGTAGGCGTGGGTTTCGTTGTGGAAACTTGAACGCGCCTGGCATTATCCGAGCTAGACGTGGTTTTTTTTCCAGTGTTCGTCTGGACCGGCAACGCAACGGCGTCTCCAGCTGTAACTTGCGGGTTCGCAGAACTCGTGGAGCAGTCAAGATCTACAGTCAGATCAATGAGATTGTTGACTGTGGTTTTTTCTCGGGAAATATTGGCTCGCAATATTTCCCTCTGGAGTGGCGTCTTGTCACCAAAGACTTTTATGGACTTAAAATTTGTGCCACGCCTGATTTGCTCTTGTCTTCTGACAAATTCGTTCGCTACAAGTTCACTTGTGAACTGTAGCAACAATGGACAGTGCTTCTGCTGTACTTTCTTGCGCAGTCTTAAACAGTAGCACTCTTGTTCTTCCATCTTACTGGCTTTGAGTAAGATCCTTTTCACCGTCATCAGAGGTATTCTGTCAGGTACGTTAAACACCACCACCTTGCTTGCGCAGCGTAACCGCTTGTGCAATTCCGTAGCTACAGTATCAATAAGCGTTCCGGCGGCTACGAGATCTTTGTGGCTAAAGGTGGTCTGATGGCGGATGTTACTTGAGGCATCTATAATACACAATATCGGATCTAGTTTGTGCAAAAGTTCGGCAAGCTCCTCGTTCCTACTGTGTAGTTTTGCTATTCCAGCCTCTAATTCCCTCAATTTTTTAGCCTGTTCTACGAATATATTGGTAATGGGAACCGAACATGGTTTGGTATTGTGCCTTTCGTGTGATGTGCTAAGATTTGCTGTTGAGACTGCCGTTTTGGCAGCGGCCTCGATCTCCTCTGCGATAACAGAAGTGGGGCAGATGTTGGCTGAACAACCAGAAGATTTTACACCTTTCTTCACAGTCAACATGCATTTTTTGCGCAGGGATGATGGCTTCACGACTGGCAATTTTTGAAGGGTAGCTGACTTAGCGGGCATTACTATATGATATTCAACTTTTATCAATTGGTAATGTTCAAAAAGTCTCGAAGCAAGTAAATATGACAAAATACAACAAATAGTACGTAAATTTGAGTGATCAAACAGTAAAAACGGAATATGCACTACCACGCAATAATAACTGGCCTTTTTCGAAACACGCGCTACGAAACACGCGTTTACACAGTTGCAAATATCAGCTTTGATGAACGGGATGCGGGAGAAGTTGTGTAATATACGGCCTCAGTCATTTGGCGAGTCCTTCACAACGCATGCAAATCAACGGCATCATTCTGCGCTGCGAAGTACCGGAGGCAGTATGTGTCATTTTCTATAGACAAATAGATCATTCTCGCCGACTACCCCATATCTTGGTTCTCAATGACTTCACTCGTCCACCAGTGTGCTTAAGCGTGTTTCAGCATAGGGTACAGTTCGTATTCACTAGTAAGCTTAGACAAATGGATGGAGCAGCGCCTACTCCGCAGTGATTTCATCAACGTAGGTTATTGTGTGAAAAAGTTTTCAAGCGTTCAAACAAGAGTTGCCCCTTAAAGTCCTTTGTTGGTCAAGTAACCTTGTCCGTGTTCCAGTGGAAGTCACGCTTCCATGAAACTACACAACCGTGTTGGTGGCGAATGACCTGGACAAGCTAAATGTAACCAACAGAATACCGCAGACTTTCCTGTATTTTGCGCATATTTGTGCGTTGCAATATGCTCACTGTTGTATTTTGCGTTCGCAGCTTTATAAAAAACTTATTGCTCATGATTTAACGACGGATCGTTCGTCGAAAGTATAAACACGTTTTCCTAGTTAATTTCACATAAATTTTAAGATAAGCGTACATTATCAGGTTGATGAGATTGACTTTTATTATAGTCCACCATTATGTCCCTGAAATGATGTGAAATGCACCTTTTCGTTATTTTTCCATCAATCGTATGCCAGTGAACTGTCGCTTAACCCTTGCCTACACCTTCAGGCGATTGAAACGAAACAACGTTTAGTACCGAAATTCAAAGAGTTTACCAACCGTAACACGTCACGAAATTATAAAAACCACAGAAACTTGTAAACTCTCTTGCCTCCTAGGTTACAGAGGCATTCACGGTTTACCAATTACACACAACTTGTTGGCCTATCCAATTCCGCGAATATTTACTTGTCAGTGGGTCATTTCCAATTTTTGAAAACGTCTTCCTTTTACCCATACACCCGTTACCGTTACAGCTTCTTCCAGTGTTACTATATGTTGGTCATTCTTACTATTTGATCAATTAGACCACTACAGATTCATGGAGCCCGACTATTTTACTGAACAGTACTTTACCCATCCCCTTGTTATTATTAGCAATGCTCGACGACACTGTAGACATTGGCATTAAAAGCGAACAGAGTGTTTGTTTGAAGTTGTCCGAATATGGCGCTCGAAACCCTCGACTGTGTTTCCACCAGATTGAGGCCGTCTTTACGACTAGACCGATAAGATCAGGAGGAACAAGATTTCCAAACGCAGTGCAATCCCTTCCTTTTGATGTTGCAATGGAGAAGAAAGATCTGCTGAAATCAGTCTCATTCGATATCCCTTATACTGTTCTGAAGGAGGCCATCATGAAACGGACTGGAAAGTTAGACACCAAGCTGTTACCTAGCCTTTTCAATTCAGTCGATCTAGGCGATTGGTCCCCATCACAATTGTCACGTTATGTGGGAAGCTTTTCGTCCCGCGTAAGCTTTACAGGGCCATCTTAAGACGGTTGTGGGCGGAAAAGTCCCCATCCACGGTGCAACTCGTTTTGCCCGCCATGGATGATGACAGTTCAACCGACAAGTTAGCAATGCTCGCGTACAAGTTGTTGGAAACGTTTTCCTCGTAACCGGTGTGTGCCGCAACCACAACCGCCCCTACATCGTCCTCTTCAGCCTCAACAACTGATGCTGGTCTGGATCTTATGGTAGAGAAGATATGCCACCTTGTGGATAGTATAGCTATGCGAATCAGCGAGCTGGAGCGGTCTCCACTCAAAAGCCCCGCACAACATGATCGTTACGGTCTATCAAGAACAGCGTTACACCTAGTCTTCAACGGTCGCCTTCCAGATCAACAAAAGCCCGCTGACAATGCGCAAGAAAGACCGATTGGATCCGGGAACCTTGGGTCCCTGCCTCGAACGCGTGCATCACTCGCTGAATCACTGAAAAACGATAAATGGTTGAATAGTAGTACTAACGTAAAATCTGCCACCAAAGAGGGACCGTCGAAAAGAAAATGGTTTTGCTTTACGACGCTTTGACGCACGCGGCGGTAAAGGGTATAGTATGTTCGCATCACAGATTCATTCGAAAAAATGTCGTTATAATAATTCACCCTATTAAATGTTAGGCGTCGGACGATTTTCTAAATAATTGAAGGTCATTTCCGGGTATTAGTTGGTGTAACACGCGATCGAAGCTAGTTGGTGCGCACGAATTGGATTTGATGTGACCTCTACGTCAAATTCGCGCACGATGATTTCGAAACAACGGACAGTCAGAAAAGCAAGCAGGACAATTTCATTCAACCGCAACCCGCTTTTACGTTTCCAACCTTATCCTTTGTGATAATTTAGCATCGCCGCATGTTGTGTAATCTATCTTCGGTTATAATGTCTGCCCGCTGTCCAGGTTGTACGTAACAATTTGGCGACCCTGTCAGCATAAGAAATGTCAAAATCTGCGAAGGAACCTGAAGTAGATCAACATTCTTCTACTCAATTTACCTCCGAGGACTTTGGTCTCCTTATGTCAAAACTGACGAACATCCTAGACAGACCATCGACGAAACGCGCAACAGCGAGTGTGCAGGTATTGATTATACACCCGGACAAGATTAATGTTGGGGGGCTGAATTCCCGTTGGGAAGGACAAGTACGGAACTATCTCAGGCACCTCCCAGCACAGTCGCACAACAATCTTAGTCTGGATTTGCTGCACAGAGAGGCGCTCGATATTGCTGTCGAGGCAAACATTCTGGACACCCCCACGTCACATGGGACGTTTACCCAGCTGCGGCGTCTATTGGACGCCTCCTCGCATTCGAATGTCTGCCGACATCAGTTCCATGCTCGTAGACAGCTCGAGGGAGAAACCGTCCGGTTTTTCGCTTGCGAATCGCGGCACCCGGCCAAACGCGGATATAAGGAGGTATCCCCAGAGGAACTCCGGAATCGGATTCTCGAACAGCTAGTGGAGGGCATCCGGCCAACGAACATTAAGAGGGAGTCCCTACTTCATCCACCCAGTGACCTTGACGCTGCAGTGCGGTTAGCCGAGGACCTCGAGCAGGGCGAGGCGGCCGTCGGCCGAACAGCACAGTAGTGCGTCGCGGCACAAGCGACTATCCAGAAGAACAGCCCCCCAACGCGTAGAAGAGGCCCAGACTGGTATTGGGGACCTAGCCCCTCGCAGAACGGTGGCCGCGAACGGCGACTCTGGTGGGAATAATCGTGTAGATCATGCGAACATGCGTACCGGGCAACTCGTCAAGCCACCAAACCTGTCGACCGGGCTGCTGGCAATTACGTCAGAACGGGTAAGCTCAACAGCGGAGTATACGTTCCTCCCCTTACCGATTGTTCCCAACGGCTGACAGATCTCACGGTTCAGATAATAATATGTGGAATAGCACTTGTAGGCCTGGTGGATACCCGAGCGTCCTTAAGTGTAATCGGCGCACACACACAGTACGCAGACTTTCGGGGTACGAGCCAAAACCGTATTGTTGACGCATCCTTACGGCCAACGGTGACTAAATGCCGACGGAGGGCAAAATCGTTGCACCGGTCATAATAGCCGGATGCCATATAGAGCACAGTCTTGTCGTGAGCATTCTGTGTTATAGTTGGGATGGATTATTGAGCCGTCTCGGCCGCACGCTCGATTTGCACAGCCTTCAGCTGAGAAACCAGTCCGGCGCCACTCATTTGACACTTATGACTAGAAATCCACCAGAAACTGACCTCTCTCCCTATGCCAACACCGCCCCTTCCGAAGTGAATCGCCAACTTGGCCAGAGGATCCAGTCTAGTGGGGCTTCCGGCAACTCGCGAAATGCCTAATGCTTGAAATCGATAATTAAAAGTCAACCACACGTGTTCGCGTGGGTGGGAGCAACGTTAGGTCGTACAGGTATTTTGAATCATGGAATTAATACAGGGGATACACTCCCAATAAAAATACCCTCGTGCGGAATACCTTCACTTCTTTAGGGTGAGTTGATTCGACAGATGTTGGCGTACATTCCATTTTGCGTTATGTACTACTTACATTATTTTAACGATGTCTTTGGGGGTCGCAAGTTTTTAGCTTAGATGGTTACATGGAGGACTGCAGTGTTCTACACGTGCCTGGTTCGAACAAGAAATCAGGTAGTGGACGTTTGTAATATGACCATGTGAGTGTTATTGACGTTGAGTTTAAGTGGTAGATGTTGTTGCGCTGTATACACTACAAGCGACGTAAAAGCGAAGTCCGTGGATTACGACGTGTTTAGTGTGTTGAGTTCACATATTTTTCATTAAACAGTTCCCGCGATAAATGCTGCAAATCACGCTTTAACGTGGTTAGGAGTGATACCGGGTTGTTTGTCAGCTCTTTCACCTTGAGGCACAACCACGACATAACCGCCTTGCTGTACGATGCAAAACCAAGGACTCGTCGGCCCACAGACAGTGAAGTGAACGATTCGAGACATCACTTGGAGTACAACGCGCCAACTGCTAAGTTGAAGCATCATGATGCGGATGTTGATGGCAAGTATAAAACTACCATGGATCTTTGCAACATCCGTCACCGGTTGAAACCGCCAGTGATACGTAAGTGAATTGGTGTATTCTAATTGATCAGAAAATCTGCCACAAATCTCGCATCATATAGAGATAAACGGCGTGCTGCGTGTCATCAAAGACGACAACAATAAGTAAATCACATATCTTTAGCACGCAGGGAGCAAATGCAGCCATTCAGACGGTTCCCTGATGTGATGAACGTCGATGCCACTCATGGGACCAACCACCGTAAGTAGGTCCTTTATTACTCCACAATCGTCGCTGTAGCCTGAAGCTGTATCAGTTCCTGTTTACAGACGGCAAGGGTCCTGGACGACCTGTGATGTACGCCTACGCACGAGGCGAGAAATACGCATCCTGCGTCATTTTTCCGAAACATCCCGGGAGGTGATGGGAAACATAAGTCGGAACTTTTGTAGTGGATAAAATGGCGGCCCAAATGCAAGCAGCACTAGTGGTCTTTGGGTGCGACATAATGTTCTGTCACCTCCCTTTTCGGGATGCTGTGAGGAAACATGTAGGTTGATGTAATAAACCTCACAATAACCATTCAGACGAATTCCACCAGAAGCCGATGTTTGTTTTATCGCATGGCTACTTGCAGTAACTCTGAAGAGTGTGTGATCACCATTGTCCGTTCACTTTGAAGGCTTAACAGGGATTGTAAAAAATACGGCGAAAATACCTCAGCTTTATGAAATATCTGTTGTGCAACTGGCTATACATAAAGCCAAGGTGGGTCATCCATGCACAGTCAGATGTTGTGCACTTCGGAAATTGAACAAACAACCATCTGGAGAATGCGATGAGGCGACTAAAGAATCGCATTCATCCAGGAGATCACTTAGTCATGGCCATTAGTAAAATTTGGTTCAACAGCTAGTGGCTTATGCGGCAGTTCGCAATACAGTGCACCTACGGTTGCGACCGCCGGGAGGTGGTCAGCGTACACGTGTACGTTGAGAATATACTCTCTTGGATGACAACAATCGCCAGTCAGTTAATTTTGAAGCATCTGATTGGGTGTGATCACCTGCTGCACTTCAAACGGTTGGACGAGTTCAAGGTAATCGTACTTCGTGTAACATCAATTAACAGCTTGGAGTAAGTCACGATGGCACACAGTATACAGTGAACATCAGTGACGGCCCGTGCGAGTGCAATTTCTATACGTCCACGTGGTTACCATGTATCCATATACTGTCCGTATTCAAAAAGCACTTCTATCCATACAGTACGTTGTTGTTACCTATGACCGCATTTGCTCTAGGCCGCTTCCCAATCCATCCACGATGGCTTGCCAAATACAATCTATTCAAAAGCATTATGTTCCGTCGAGAGGTTACGGTCGCCGGTAATGATGCATTTCAACTGGATTACAGAATGTTGCATTACTGGTTGGCCAATCTGCACGATGTAAACATCAGGACAGGAAGTCGCGTTTTCGAGGCCATCATAACTTTCGCGCACCAGCCCATTGAGACAGCTAAGGCAACTTTACCACACACAGACTTCCCCTTCTTACGTCCCGGAATGCAAAACAGCCAATGTGGAAGAAGAATTTCCACATGGAGGTGCCCTGTGGATATTGTGGTAACCCCGTTAATACGAACGGCTATCGGGGCGATAAGGACCAGCTATATTTCTACGTGGAGTGCATGAATAATGCTGACATATCGCACTTTCCCTTCTGCATAGGGTAGTTACAACCCCGCTCGCCAGGTAAGTCATGATATCATTAACTATTCAGGTTCAGTTGCATCGACCTCAAACACCCCTGCTAGCATCAATTAGGGATTCAATTAGGGGTGAATTAGGGCTGTTTAGGGGTAATTTAGGGTTGTTTCATATTGACCAATAGTTCGTCGATAGATGAAAATATATCCAATCCCCTGCGCGTCATTAACCAGTTTGTTTATATAATGTATGAAGTATACAACACAAAGGAATGGCATTCATAATTAGGAAATATTCGTTGTACGGATAAACTCGCTCATTGTTTATCCGA
>QNGE01001859.1:102560-112862 GCA_008508345.1 Paragonimus westermani
TAATTAGGGTTAATTTAGGGCGATTTCGGGTTAATTTAGGGGTGATTTAGGGCACGGGGAATGGACCAATCAGAAAATTTCTACGCTACGTACATTAGGGATTTTCTAGGGATTTTGTCCCAAATCCCTAACAAATCCCTATATGGTCTCCGGATTGGTCCATTAGACGAAATTAGGGATTTTCCCTAATTCACCCCTAATTGTGTTAGCAGGGACTGTACCACCTCCGACGCTAAAACGCCAAAAGAGACCGTGTGTAGCTCCACCATTCATTGATGATACTTCTGAAGATGGGTTTCGTGTTGTTCTTCTATGCAAGCGGGTCTAGGTGAAAGTTTTGCCAGATGACTACACGGACATCACTGGCAACGGTAGGTGATACCCCAGCTGTAGACCTGCATACATAGCAAAAGGAGGACTTCTGCTGCAGCTGAACCTAAAGCAAGCAGACTTCTTGAATTCTGGAGAGAAATTTCAGATAATGATAACATGTACGTATGATAAACGTATTCCGACAATTCAGTATGGTTTTCACGTCGTGACTGTAGGGTGCACGTAGACTGACCGTCAAGCATATACATCAGTGTGTCCAACCATAGGTCGTGGCGTTGTGACTATATGGTGCACGTAGGAAGACCGTCGAGCATAGACCATAATGCCAAAGCAGCTAACGCCCAATTACGGTGAGCAGTATATAATCTGAGCAGGTCACGCCAACATTCGTCCGCATTATGTTTAGAAGTCATCAGCTGCAGCCTTATCTACTCACCAACGGCGCCTCCAAATTTCAGTGGTTTCCAGTCACACGTGGGGATGATCATAAACATAAGTTCGAGTGCACTCGAACTTATAAACTGTTGGCACTTATTTCACGAAATATCGAACATAGAATTTCAAAAAATAAACTACAACTTACACGGTGTATGATTACTAATCCTTCGTTGCTACTTCCTTCTATCTACCACATCACAAAACTTCAGCTATCTTGTCAACATATTTTGCTATTACATTAGCGCAATTCCTTGGCGTCCTTGATAAACATCTTTCATGCATTAAAACAAAAGGAATTCCCACAGCACAATATACATATATCATACTTATCTCAATATTCGCTTCACAGTCACTCATATGATATTCCAAACCCATATGTTAACGCTACACCAACGACAGCATTCACTTCCTGCGGACAGATTTAAGCAGAAATCGGCTCCCGTTATTACTTTTTCAAACCACGCGCCAAGGTGTAGAATCGGCTTCTACATTTCTGGTGAGAAACTGATGCCCAGTTTATTTTGGGTGCACTAAGGTTACCGATAATAAGCAGATGAGTAAAACATTGTTGTCCTGGGAATTGTTCCAGGCTTACCAGAAGGGGTTCATCGTTGGCGACGTCGGATTAGGTGGAAGGATAAATATCCCTCACTCAGAGTGAATTTTGGCCACGCAATGCTAGTCGAAGACGCAGAACATCACAGGTATCAGGAGACTGAGAGCCACCGTTAACCCTGGGTGTCGGGAGACACTGGCGAAGGAAAATCGCAGAA
Source organism: Paragonimus westermani (assembly GCA_008508345.1). Taxonomy (NCBI): domain Eukaryota; kingdom Metazoa; phylum Platyhelminthes; class Trematoda; order Plagiorchiida; family Troglotrematidae; genus Paragonimus; species Paragonimus westermani. The sequence goes on from QNGE01001859.1 coordinate 104,105, forward strand.
CCCCTCCATTTTCCATCGGGCGAAGTCAACCCGGTGAAATGAATACTCCGGAACACCCAGTTCACTGTCACTGATATCACCTGTAAGCCAAGTCTACATGATGGCAAAAATGTGGGGTTCGGGTGTCATGAACGAACAGCTTGATTTCCGGTCATTTATTGAACAGACTCGGACATTCCGTATACAAGAAGTTGAAAGCTACTTCTTCATTGAACTTAGTGAGACCAAACAAAAGAAATTGCGAGGAAGAGCCTGGGGAAAATGGCCTGAAGTGGAGGAGGGTAGTAGGGCTGGATTGGATTTGTTCTTCTGAGTTGTTCTGACGATCCTTCTTTGAGGCTGCGGAAGCGACATCGCCGCATGTGCGTACGTAAGTAACCTTGCAGGACGCTTGAACAGCAGCCCCTTCATCTTTTCAAAGTTTGCTTCTTGGGAGAGCGGTTGGAAGCTTTCACCCACAGAAAGTTGGAGTTCATTGTCTGCTGAAAGCAGGGTGTGGAAGACGGAAATGTACGCGGTGCTATGTGGCTACTGATAGGAATACCTAATATGGTGGTTCAAAATAGCGTTTCTCGAGTCGCAGGAGGCGGTCTTAGCAGGCTACTCCCGTTCCAAATTCTTTGGTGGAAGAATTTGCTCCTGTTCCGTTTGATGATTTTGAGAAAAGGCAATTCAGAAGACGAATTGTGTGCGGTTTAGGTACGATCAGTTCCCGTGCCAGCGTTCGGGACGTCGATCGTTGGGACCACCATGCAGACGGCGTCTCTGCTTTCTACAACAGACGCAGAGGTCTGAGGGGGTGCTTCAGGAGGAGAAACTATGACCTTGGTTCTCCAGTTGTAGCTTCTGCTCTGCTGCGATTCAGGATTTAGTTCTGGTCCGCCGTTCGGGATTCACCCTCTCTTGTCGAGAACGATCGAAGGACACGCCTTCCAGATAGGCGTTGGCGGACTACACAACCACTGGTTTTCCTGCTGGCACCTCAGGCAAGGCTACCAAAGGGCCAAGCGACCTATTAGTTTTCTTGGCGCGCAGCCTGCTCGCGAGTTCCAAGTTTGTGATGTCTGGAGAGAATAAAGACGTTAAGATTGATTCAGCACGCTCGATTAGAAATGTTCTCGGGAAGCGGCCTCATAAAACAATTCTCCTTTCTATTGGTGCTTTCTCCTTCAGTTTTATTCCCGCCTCCTCTATCTGCGCAGTTGACAGAAAAACTGCCTTATTCGTGATTGCACCATCGGGGAGACTGACCGACTTAAAATGCTTAAGTCGATGTACAAAGTAACAGCAGATTAATAAGCGCCAGTTCTGAATATCTCCCAGCAGTCTGAGCAGTGCATACGCACGAATAAACACGCATCACTAAAATACTGTTGAGTTGTGAACGGTTCAGTGAGCACGGATTAGACAAAATGCCAAATGATATAACCAGCTGTTTCAAGCAAGCTGTGTTCGACTGTAGCTAGATAGCGGGGATGGCTATGTAAGCTATAAGCAGTTGACGACCAGATGTTTCCCGGACCACACAAAAGATTTTCAGAGGACACACAGTGTTTGAAGATAGACACTGTGTTCGATGTCTCACTATAGCTGTCCGAACCCATTTTAGAATGCTGAATGTTTCCACTGGCTGTGACTTCATTTGGAAGTTGATTCCAAATATAAAAATACTTTACAATAGCGAAGTTTGCGCGTACCTTTTTTCGATATAACAGAGTTGTCGAGGTGGAGCCCTCATTTCCTAGACCATATGGTGAGTTATGTTGTAAGTGGATGATAGGCGCTGTGGTGACGGCGTCCGGATATATGACTTTAAAAAGAAATATCAGTTATAACTGTATTCTGCGCGACCAAAACAGATCAATATTGTTTTTAGCAGCACTGCCTGCAGATAAAGGAAGGAGAATATCCTAATGAGGCTTCGGTAAATGATCGTTGAAGGTTTTCTAACACAAGCCTACCAGACTTGCGTAGATGGCAGTAGATGAAGGTGTGGTACACAAGTTTAGGTCGAGCACACATTTCGTAAAGCGTCAGCCAAGCAGCCGGTAGACTGGACGTCATTTTGATATAGCTTATTGTCGTTTAAGTGAGAAGGAACAATTGGGTTCGAGTCGTTCGCTGAGGATTTCACCACCCATGTTCTGCATCACAGTTGCAATGGCGCTAGATGTTGTTGTAAATCTTGTAGGCAGAAAGCAACGTTACAGGGCTGGCAAAATGGATCAGTACTGAGTAGTTAACAACGTTGTCTATGGACAAATATAGGAGAGTATCCTAATAAGCTTCTGGTAGATGATTGAAGGTTCCCTAACACAAGCGTACCAGACTTGCGTAGATAGCAGAAGGTGAACGTGCAATATTCAAGTTGAGGCTGAGCACACCTTTCGTAAAGCGTTAGCACCGCAGCCTGTAGACTGAAAGCCCTTCTGATATAACCTGTTTGAGTGAGAGGGAACCATTGGGTAATATTCAACCATAAGTAACTATGTTCGAGTTGGTCGCTTAGAGTGTCGTAACCCAGGTTTTGCATCACAGTTGCAATGGCGCTAGGTGTTGTTGTATATCATATGGTCAGAAAGCGACGTTACTGGGCTGGAGCAATGTGTCAACGACTTTGATATCGTCAGCAAACAGAAATGGCTCGCCATATTTAATAACATCGCATGCATCATTTATGTACTTTGGAAAAATCGACGGTCCCAGAACGCTTCTTTGAATCACCCCACTATCCACTGTTTGTGGCGTTGAGCAGTGCTCTCCTATGTCGACTGTGGATGCTATTCAGATCAAGAGGCTCTTATGAGTCCATACGGGCTCGACTACGTGCGCCTTTATTTATCTTTCGGACATCCTTGAGCGAATTGATGTGTGGTTGATGGGACGATAGTTACTATCGTCCTGCTTGGACCACTCTTATGGCGTAGCGTAGTAATGGACCTTTCCATTGAAGGGGAAAGTGTTGGATAGAAGTGATGGATTGAACAATTTGAGTGAGAACGTGGGTATATCCTCACCCCGTTTCTTGAGGACCATCGGCTAGATATCATTTAGTCTTGGGTGGATTGAGGTTTCAATGTTAGGTAACTGTGAACGAATACTTCAAATATTAATCAGAGCTTCACTGAAAGCGGTGTCTGTTTCTGACGGTGAATTGGTGCGTATTAGGGTGCTTTCTACGCTAAACGAAACAGCAAAATGTGAGTTGAAGACTGCACGTTTTGCAATGGGCCCATTAACAGCCGTTGTGACTTTAAGAGTGAATACTTTCACAGCAGGATCCTCAGCTGCGTTAGTTTCATGTATTTTTGCTCAGAACAAAGTGTGAGTTTCCCTTGATTGATATAGCGGAGTTTCGTCTGACGTTCTATGTGTCACACCATTTTGCTCATTTGTATCGCCAGTGAGAAATCCGGCATTATTCTGTACATCGACCTGAGCATTTTAAGTCTGTCAGTCTCCTTTGCAGTACTGATTCTTCCTCGTACATGCGAGCCGACGTGTTTTGACCTCATGAGAGTCAACACGTAGAGAGAAAATGCCAGATGTTTGATGAGTTGTTGGCAGTAAAATTTTAAAAAAAGACACGGATGGTTTTACACAAATGCAAAACTAAAATTAATTGAGGTTTGTACAAAAATAAATACGAATGAACTGGAGAGTATAGCTGTGAACTCCACACACTACAATTACGAGAAGTGGGGATTTGTAGCATGCAACGCATGATGCTGTTGACGCTCCCGACTGTGTAGGTTGTGTGCATGTCTCGCTGGGATTTTGTTTTGCGCCTGGTCCTGTTACCGCCTCCTACAGGACCATCGTTGGAACTCCTACCTCTAAGAAACGCTGTCCCCCGGTGTCTCCACTTTACACCTTGTTTTTACGAAAATGACGAGTACACTAAGCCAGAACGGTCAGTTTTCGTGTCACAGGCATGCGAGAAAGAGAGATATAGCGGATAATCAGATCAGCACGACGTACACCATTTCGTTTAAGTTGTCTTACTTTCCTTTTTCCCACTTCTTACAGAGCATACTGTCAACGTCTTAACAACTGATGAAAAACTGGAAAATCCCCGGGGAATGGACTAATCAGGATTTGCACATTGACCTTGTAATCTACGTGAACGTTTCTACTCGAATCTAGTGTTCCATCTTCATGGTTGCCAAATACAGAGATGTTAATTTTTTAGGAATAGTTATTCTTGTGGATCGAAGGTGGAAGTTTGGAAGAATAACATGGCATCTTTCGCCCATTAGAGAAGAATTGTGGGCACGAGAAATGTGAGCGAAGAGTGTGAGAGTTATCGAAAATGCTGTGTGACGGTATATTGCCCAATGAGCTACATATAACCCGGTTCACTTTGTATTTTTTCTTCTAAGTGAGTCGCTCATTTTCTGTCAGCTACCGTTTTTAGCCAGTACTAACAGCAGTGGAGTCTGATGTGAACACCTCTCGTGGGTACAGGGAAAGATATGCAAATAGTCACTTTGGAATTTGGCAGTTTTGGCAGTAACAATTGTTACTCGGAGTATGGTGACGACAGTATGCAGTGTGATGTGTGTGTGAAGTGGCTCTATCATCGGAGTAGCGAGGTCTCCACGTGGACCTACGAAGTGTATGTCGTTGATAAGGAGCTAGTGTGGGTTTTTTGTTCAATGTATATGTAAATTCTGACACCGTGCTTCTGTTGTTAGCACTGAAGTCAACCAAGTTGAAGCCTCTGGAAGTGGGACATCGTCTGTTGTGCAAAACGAGGTAAATGGCAGCACAGGGGGTGTCAGAGATGATAAACGGAATGTTACTAGTGTTGAACGTTTCAACAAGGCGAAAAGCTCTGGTAGAGACCGGAATCCTAAATGAGAGAAAAGAACTACAAAACATAATCAGTCGCCAAGTTTTGTCAGAGTTAAAAGATAAGTCTGCTCTTGCGGTTCCAACGGGACTAAATATTCCCGCTACTAGCAGGGTAGGTTGCAAAAAGAGACTGTCGTAAAAGAACAAAGGCAATAATCAGGTTGGGAACGTGGTAGATAAATTGGTGAGTGGAACGAAATTGTTTGGAGAGAGTCTAGAAGGAAGAAAGTAGTGACTTAAGAAAATAGAGGATTGCTAGCTTTGGATATTTGTTTGAGACTGGAAGCTCACGAACAAAGTTGCGCGGAGGTCCATAACCAATATGGGCTTTTGGTCAAGGCTGTGTTGGGTCGTGAAAATGAAGGAGACTCAACCTCTGGTAGAAACAGAAATGCGACCATCAGACGCATCTTTGAGCCCACTGTGATGGAAGGTAAAGCTAGGGATAGCGCGACGAGATTTTACTTGGTGAATCTTCCAAAGCAAGCAAACATTCCAGAACATGTGGCTGTGAACGGATGACGAGGTTAGACAATTGACAGGCGAATACATGCGGTCTTAAGCCCATGGTAGCTGAGTTCACTGACCCAGGGAGCCAAGACAAGATCCTAACGACCACAGGACATATGTGCACGGCTACTGGAGGTCGATTTGCGGTGACATCAGGCGTCCAGTCTGAGCGGGTGAATACCAACAGTTCCAGTGGCGTTGACTTATCACTAACCACGAGATAGTGAATTAAATAGTTGTGGCCGCGAGTACGGCTAACGTGCCTACCGGTGGCACATGGGGCGGGAGACAGGCGGAAGATTTGCTGTTATTACAAAAGTTCCCTGATATAAGGAGTGTGGATCGTTCAGCCCGAAGCTAGGAAAGAGTGAAGCACCTCTTACGAAAAGCAGGGGTAGTGCTCAGGTATAATTCCCGAGCCATGGGCTGCCCCATGATTCGGTAAATCTGAAACAAGGAACGTCATGAAGTCCCAAAAGGATTTATATACGAATGTTAGTAGTCTGATAAACAAATGGATTAAGCGCTGAGGGGAACTTATATGGGACGATGTCGTTGCAATCAATATGAATTGTTCACTAGGATACAGACCCGTCAATACTATTTGCCCTTCTCGATATTTGATCCACAGTGTAAATAGGTAAGATGGTAAATTTGGTGTGAATGTTCTGTTGTTGAGAGCGTAGCATCATGGACAACATCAAGAAAGAGAGTTGAATGTGGGGAATACTTGACCGTTATGCTGTTTCATAGTCGGTAGCGGACCAAAGTTGATGCTCCCGTGCTCTCGACAGCAGAATGGGGAGATTCTCAGGGAAACTACCGACCAGTAAGTCGCTTGCCAGCTGTTTTGGAACCACCGGAAAAAATTAGTGAGGACAAAATTGTGAGACATCTCATTGAGAACAGGCTTCCTCTGCAGACCAACATGAATTCGTGTGACACAGGTCTTGTCATACCAACATGATACGCTTCCTCATCGAGACAACGGAGAGCTTGAATAGTAGGAAGGAAGTTGAGCTTCTTTACTTGGATTTCATGTGAGTATTCGATTCAGCAAACCAGTTCTCTAAATGGAGACCTTCGGCCTTCCTTCAAGACTGCTGGGGTGGATACAAGACAGATTGCCGAGTCGCACCTCCTATCTAGAGACGGCAGGGAAAAGGTTCATAGAAGATGTGGTGTGTCATGTAATATTTCCCCGTCGAATTGTCCTCTCTCATACCCCACTGGCTCCTCTATATATTCGTATCCTAATACACTCCTCCATTCATCAAGTTACTGATCACAAGCTTTTTTTCTGGTTCAATAATGCCTCCTTATCAGGTTTTGTCTTCACTCTCTCAGTCACTCCTCATGGATCTACGCGGCACAGTTCAATCAACTAGGCACAATAAGTTGTCTGCTACGACAGGACCGATTTGACGCGGATTCAAACTCTTCGGAAAGTAGTGACGTCTAAGAACATTGGTTAAATACCTTTAAAATTTGCTTGAATGGATTGATGCTTATGAACCTGACATGCTGAAAAACATACACTTGTTGTCCCCAGCTGTTTACAAATTCATCTTTCACTTCACTGATCATGCTATCACCACACTTTACTCCCCTACATACAACAAAACTGAAACTCCCGCACGTTGCCTTTTAGCAATATGTAAACAAGCTTGCAATGAAACTATCGACCAGTTCGGGCAAAACCCCCGAAATCTTGCTGAGGATTACAATTTCAAAACTGTTAGCACTAAGCAAAATCAAGTGGAAACTGTCCGCGATGCGCTCATAAGTGGACTCTTATCCAACTCTGTTCGCCAACGATTTCGTGGAACACAAAACATTGACGTGGAAGTTGCAGCTTAATAAAAGTTGTTAGAAAGGGGTTCTGCATACGATGTGCCACCGCACGACCCAGTTACCACAGGCATCAAGCAAACTGATTAACTTGGGAAATATTCCACTGACACATCACGTGACTGTCAAGCCAGGGTTCTCTCCAATTTCGTGTTATGAAGAAACCGAGTGAGGGAAGTTAATTTCAGCACTCCACATCAGTCTGCATCAGAATCACACAGCCAACTCCTATTGGAATGCATCTTATCGAAAGGTTGAAGACTAACTTTTGAAGAGTGTTTCTAGAGGTGTCGGGAGTGAATAGTTCCCCAAAGTGAATATTTCGACTAGTAACCAATCCCAAAAATGCGTACTCCGGTCAAACTGTGCAGTGAGCAATCCGTTATTTTCTTCTTAGGACTGACCCAATGCATCGCCACTTTGGTGACAGGAGGGTTATGGCGCATGCCCGATTTCTCTACGTTTCTCTGCTCAGCTTGAAGATGCTTGAATGAGTTGCATCATATCTACATAAAATACCCGATTGCGCTGTTCGAATTGCTAGAAGTAACGTCTATTCACACCCCGAATTTTATCGTCAGCAACATATGACAGTACCACCCACCTAAGTGGTCACCACTATCGTCATCAATGAAGTGTTAACAAGAGCGTTTATGGCTTAAACAACACCCGTAGCGTCCGTCTTTATCATCAGAATAACTTCGATCCAATTGGAAGACTGGTTTCAAGGATACCTCTTTAAACAGCGAACACTGTATGAACACTGAAGTCATTTGGAAGATTGCGACAGCATTACAGTTTCAAGTCTCCTCGCGTTTTGCACCCTGTTGGCTTGTAAAGTCCTCCTCCCCCAGTATCTTTCCCTGTCCATTCAAGGGCAAAGGCCCGTTGGCATTAGTCCATCACGAAATGTTCTTTCGATTCGTCAGAAACCGATTTAACGCAGTAACAAATCGGTGTTCTCAAGGCTGATATTGCGCTATGCACAAACGAGCTTGACGAAGTTTGTCAACGAATGTCCGCATACCAACAATGTAGATGACAAAAACCAAACCTCACACTAATGCCAGATTAAGCTTGGGGGTTTCCTTGTAATATGCTGCAATAGAGGGTGTGCAGACGGTTAAGGATTGCACAAAGTCTACCACAAGCGTGTCGTTTATCATCGCCCTCCGTGAGCAGTCTTGAAGTTGCACAATTTCTACTTAACACTCATGAATTACAATGTTCTACGTGGTGTCTGGAACAGGTGGATTAGCGGATGACTCTCCAAACGATGGGGCTGTACTTCTTCTAAACGAGAAAACCCGGGGCGTAAGCACTTCGGGGTCACAAAAATTTCGTGGTAATTTAAGTTGCGTAAACCACTATGTACTCTTAAGCTGGTTGTATTCATGCTTTATGTACGTGCATATATATGCATATATTCACCACACCAAGCTATCCTCTGCCAAAGTTTGCCAGCGATCGTTGAAAATCTACTCACTACCAACTGGTTCATCATCATCATCATCATCATCATCATCATCATCATCATCAT
>QNGE01001859.1:115544-139519 GCA_008508345.1 Paragonimus westermani
GACAGTGGGGGAGGGGTCAGCAGTAGCATGTTTTCGCCTATCCACCCTGCTGTATGCAGCAGATAGGGCGACCCGGTTTATACTGCGAGACGGCCGATGCAGTATGGAATTGTTTGTGTTGTGAGTATTCATGGCTGTGTATGGGCTGAGATACTGCCAGGACGTCCAGACCTAGACAGGAGAACGATTAGGGTTCTCAACCAAAGCCTTTGGCTCAATAGCCTGTACCGCAAGGCAGCGGGTGGTTGGCGGTGTACCAGAAATGGTACGTTTTTCGCGAAGAGATGCCAACCATCTTTCAACCGCCAACCTGGAGGACCAGGAGACTGTAGTTTGTCAGACCTCCACCTGTTGGCCTGCCTGGTATGAGTAACTCTGTCCAGTTTATCCCGGAAGGTCATCGAGATGCGCAAGCCGTCACACCACGTCAAGGTCCAGTCCCACCGTGATAGACCAACTGGTTTTTCGTTATAACGTGTGTACAATGATGCAGTTTTTTTTACAATATGCGGCTAGTCCGGATTATCTGGTTGATAGATTTTATTTGCAGCAGACAGAATGCAATGAATTGAGTGCGTGGCCGCCGGAATCGATCAACTTGAGATCGTTGGATTTCCTCCTGTGTGTGCTATGATACAGAGCAATTTAACCAGCTGTCAGCAGGCACATCTGGAGATTGTCCTGCGGGTCCTACGAACGTCCACGGAGGTAAACGCATCACTCTTGATCGCACGAATTTCAGTGACTTCTCGAATGTCCTAAGAAGTTGAAACCTGTCCTCCCTGTTAAATGGTCAGAAGTTGCGGGAAACCAACGGTCGGTTTCTTGGTTTCTTCCTCTCATCGGAGTCTGGGATAAACAGCAAACCTGACTTGCGGCTAGTTTATCGGCTGCAAAAGGTGACAGTTTTGAAATGGTTCATGAAAAACGCTGCCACTTCTCATTAGAAATCCATAACTTCATAAGTCTCATTGTACCAAATGATGAAGTTTTCATAGTAAGTGGAAGATACAAGGTGGCAAATGGAACAACGTGGAAACACCACAAATATGCAGATATAATGACTTTGCGCTGCATCGATAGCTCAAATTCTACAGTGTTCAACGCTGTTGGGGTTTCTGGATAAGGATTTACAATTTCCTACTCCTGGTGGATTGACTTACGAAAGCTTCGTCAATATACTACTTGATATCTTCCGTTGAGTTCTGATTTAGCTTTCGTTGATCTCACTGTATAGCGTCATCTTAACAGTAATGTACACAGTGGTTAATTATGTGTCGACAATCAGCGGATGTCTTGATCCTTAACGGTTGTACATATCTCTACATGTTTATAGTTCTCATTGTACAGACCAACAAGTAAATATATCAAATAAATTATTGCATGGAACGTGCACTATAAAATCACCAATGGACTTTTGGTGATCGCATTTTATTTTCGACAGTAAATTTCTGTTATTTCAGCTGTGTGAATGGTGGCTTATAAGTAGGGCATGCGTGGAATGTGGATGCTGTCTTCTTCCTGAACTGTATATATTCAGGTTTGCCGAACCGTCGTCGATCATCTGAGGACAACACTTCGAGCAGACGTTATCGGTATAACAGTGTGGTGGCACAAACCACTACACACTGTCAGCGCTGGGTGCACCAGTTAAAAACGCGAAAACTACTTAGCATACTCCGTTACCGCTTGCTGTCAATCCGTGTCACGTGACAACCACCATCGACCACTGTTCATCCGGACCAGATGAGTAGTCGCAGTGATGCTTACATTGCACAACATATTTAATTGTCGATGGCAGCGCTGTGGTTCAGCAGCAAGTTTCACACTGACGGGAAAGTCGTTTGTAGTTTCTCAAGCGATCGTTCTTGCCTAAATGAACAACACCCTACTAATGTCGGGAGGACCATTCTGTCTTCTGATGAAGTTGATATGAGAAACATCGCCTTCTTCTACGTGCAACCAGGCTGAAGTGGATCATGGACGAGGTGGTCGTGCGTTCTGTGCATGCATCTGTAAACCTATCATTGTCCATTCGACCACCATGCTGAGATACTACGCCTAGTAGGGTTTGTTGCATAGATTGGTCGCGAACTCTGCGACCCGCTCACACCATCGTTCAAAGTTTATTTTTAGAAACAAGCAGTTCAAATTGGCAACCTTCAAAGCTCGAAAATAACTGCATTCAAACTCGTTCCTAGCGAAATATTCCTACGTTTTGAACAAAACATCTCATGCAATTATATCCATCAAGAATATGAATTAACTTAAACGGGGCTTAGAAAGTTTCCTGCCATTACCGAACGTAATGTCTACTTTCAATCTCTGCTTTTTCAATTCAGAAACCTTTGAAAATTGACCACATTACGTCTGAGTGAAAACCCACTGTACCGCGTATTGTTAGACCACGTAAACTTCCAATTTGTTTGAGCTATCAATTTGCAGCTAGACTTATTGGTCTGCAGTTCAGAGCTCAATAATGACTCAAGGAGGATAGATCTTGCGCACAGAAATTGTTTAAAATTGGCACACAAACATGAGTACATGTAAAGTCAACCCATACAAGCATCCATATATACACACCCGTTCGTAATAAATTGGTTATATCAGAGCGCTCTTATATCACACTTTATAATAGCCAGCTGCATACTGTCATTGGTCACTATTAAAAAGCCGTGGACGTTGAGGTGGCTGGGATGAAAAAACTACATACTTAACCTGGTAGCTTCACGACTATAAAAGTCTCGCGTTAACATTCATGTTTCTCCCTCTGCCTCGAAGCCCCCTAGTTAACATTCTATCGCATCTTTCTGTGTCGCCAAACATCCATTCCAATTTATAATCAGGTGGTATGGAGCAAATCGATATCACAGTTCGGTAGAAATCGTATGTTAGAAAAAGCTACTGGTCGACCTCCCTCTACGCTATGCAATTACAACTTCCCCTAGTCTCTCAGATTACATCAGCTTACACAAAAACGGTTAATTCACATGAAATTTTCTAAAAAATTTCTACACACTTTCCGGTGCTTCTTGTATCAACCGATAGCGGAAACCTCCAAATTTTAATCTCTGGCACACTCGTGCCATCTTTCCTCGACAGGACCTAGACACAGTCTGAGTGCATGTTACAACAGATCACTCTTCAAAGCACCATCTTTCTAGAAACATGTGCGTCAAATGTATTTACAAACGGAAATCCCTACCTTTCCTCACGTGTTGCCTAGCAGTTTATCTACATGTCATATAGTACTATCTACCAACTGTCTATCAAGTAGTACGCAGAATGTATGGTTTGACATCAATGTGAAAGGGAGTTGCCGGAAAGATGATGTTACGATGGAGTCAACTGTAGGCTCACTGTGGGTGAATATCTTCATGACGATGTTAGGAAGAGATACGGTTTGTGGGACTACTTACCATAGCACTTTGTACAAGAAGTATGTGGGCGATCTTAGCGATGTAGTTGATCAGGCTCTGAATCTAGGTGGTGTACCTGTTGTGGTGGACATGGCACATTCGAATATCAACTTAACACTCGAGACCGAAAAAGCTGGAGGAATTTCCTTCCTGGATGCACCATCGCTTAACTTCAGACCAACGGTCACAGAAGTGGGACTTGGAATAGTTATCAAACTCACTTTCTCCGTTACTTCGTTTATAGTTCGACATTATTCCATAAAAATATGTACGTTTGACGAATTTAAAGCGTTTTACGTTGGACATTTGCAGCGGACGCCGACCTTTAAAACTTCACTGATGGGCTCATGGAACTAATAACACCGGGAGTCAATGTCTAGTCCGCGAGAAGTAAGTCGGTCAGTGTGATGTTAGATCATGAAGTCGAGACGCGGACTACACTGATAACTCGTTGGGTGAATAATGCCATCAAGTCGACCAACAACATTACAAAAATGCGAATCCCTTCCAAATTCGACCGAGTGGCTTACGCATAACTTAAAAGGTGCGTTGCCAGAAGGATGATTCATTTTGTTTACTCTTCCACGTGCTTCCATGGAGCATGTTGTATTATTCGTGAGACGAATCACCTCCCCATGGGATGCACGAAGGCCATTACTCAAGGGCAAATTGAAGTAAATCTCAAGTGCAATTTTGGCGCACCCCGCTGACCCATGATAACAAGCCTCACAACAAGCCTAACCCGTTCATCGCATGTCCAGCAGTTAATCCGAATGGGTCAACTTTCGTACCTTGTTCGCCGCGGAGGCGGTCGAAATTCGGCTGCATACCACATAGTTGTGTGCTCAGATGAAACTGGTTTGAGTCCCACGGTTACCATGGCTCACCGATGCTCATTTGACACCTTCTGGGGCCGATTTAGTCGATTGATTTTGCTCCAACTCAGAGCCGTTTCAGGTAACCACGTTTTCGTTCGCTTGACCAACGTGACAGTATGAAGCGCTGAGTAATTAGCCCGATGATGGGCAACGAAAACTATCTTCTTGTCAGCCCATGTTTGCTTCTGATGTACCAAGGGGAACGAATTAAAACGCATTCCCGAAGTAAGTGTGGTGAACACAACAGAGTATGATCGGAAGAAATTCGGCTGTTACAAAATTCCACCCCTATAAGCAGACACGACAAGATACGGCTACCGCAAGATACTCGATATGCCTAAAGCTGTCATTAGACGTGGGTGTAAGAAATAAATCCACGGACCAGTAAGCGGTTAGACCTCATTTGCTTCGTTTAACGAACTAGGGAGTCGGTTTCAAATCTTATAGCAGAGTTCACGTTAGAGATCACTCCCTTCTCTTCCCCCATATTACGTTCCAAATACGTATGTATTTTTTCATTGTATCCGGTTGAAATTGGCTCTGTCTCCAGAAGTAATAAGGAGATTAGTTCGGAGTTTCCTTCTGAATCGTTTCGGGAACTTGGTCCAGAGGTTTGGTTGACCGTGTTAGGGGTAGAGTTTAAAAACTGACGCAAAACAAAGGATTCTGAGAGGCTGATGTTTCCGCGTGATGCGTCATCGACTTTTCGAAACTCATGAATTCGTGCGACTAAAGGACCGGGTCCAAATATACGTGATCGGGACTAGACGAAACATCTCCCTGGTATCCTGCTAAAGCACTAATACAATTAAGGCTCAATCACTATTGTCTACGATTTTGGATGCGCATGCGAATGTCTCCAGTCAAACGGAGTTCAAAAATCTTCAAAATTATGTCGCACACCTACAACTCATACCAAAAGCAATGCAAAAGTTCTTGAAATGCCAGAATTTGTCATACGCTCTTCGTTATAAATTCAAATATGAAAAACGGGCCGGCTCCAGAAAGAAGGTACAACAGAACCCACCCAATAATCACTCTGGGCATCGTTTACCGTGCTCGTAACAAAACCCGACGATGTGGTCAGACTCAGTGGTTATTATAAACTAATAGTAAACCGTGTGGTAAAACCGGATCGTCATCCTCTGAAAAATTTAAGGCATATGGGCATCCATATCTTGCGGTGAACTTTCTACAAAAGTGGACGTGAGTTAGGCATACTAACAGTATGAACCAGATGAACATTCGAGTTATGCACTGTGGTTAATGCTCATGCTGGATTGTTCCGTTATATCTGCTCCCCATTCGGAGGGGACTCTGCACCCACTATTTTTTCACCTTGTCATTGGCCCCATTGTTGGGAATATTCCTAGTACGTTTACACATCTTGATGACATTCTATTCACCGGAAGCGATGTTGAAATGAGTTCGCAGAATTCGGATTTGGTAAAAAAACTCTTTCAGATGCAGGTCTTGTATTGGAATGAAATTAGGCACGCTACGACAGCGCCTTATCGTCCCGATTTGAAAATGCGGTTGAGCGTGATGTGCGGATAGTGGAATTTGTCGAAGGAGCAACCTAATATCCCTTTGCCCGTGGATCTGGATCGCGCTCTATTCGCCTATCGCAATCTTGTCAGCGAGACCACCAACCGCAGTCTCGCCGAACTCGTGTTCCGTCGCAGTGGTTGTACTCGACTAGACTTGCTCCACAAAGATCCTCAACCAGAAGTGGTCGCTAGACAGGAACTAATAAGAGTCCGTTTTGACGTGCATACTAAATATAGACGTATGCTTGATTCCGATGCCGTCTTTGTGCGACTACCCATCAGGATAGCATAGCAACTCGCTACCGTCACAAGTGCTAACGAACCAATCATGCAGACTCAAGCGGAATGTAGGCGATTGGTAGAACGTTACCAAGATCATGTGCATCCACGTACATCAAGCTCAGTAGACGTCGAGTCTCCGATATCGCCACCCCCGACTTACATGATGCAACCATGGCCAAGCCAACGAACCCTGCCAAATTACAAATACGACGATCCAAGCGCCAGCGCCATTCGGTAGACCGCTTTTAGGCTGGATAACCTCAACAAACGGAGGACGAGATGGTGTGTCCATGTGATGCGCCACAAACTTTTCTACACGCGTTGAGTGCATGTCTATTGATTGATAGATAACCTTTCGGATTGGGTGTTTTATCGACCAAGAGAACTAGTCGCAACCACGTTCCTTGTTCACACATCGTGTACTGCCTTACGTTGGATCTACTCCTCTGCAGCTGCTTGTGCTTTTGTCGCAACGAATCGTTTCATCATTCCATGTTCTGCTAGGCGTCAAATGAAAAACAAGCCATCACAGTTTACCCCAAACATTCACTGTGATGGGCTAAACCTTGTTAGCGATATCGTGATGGTCTCCGCTAGTGAGCTTTGTGTATCAGCCAGAAAAACGAGTCACAAAGAGGGAAGAAAATGCATCTCGAATATCCATTCCACCAGTTACAGTAGGGCGGCAAGAAGCCATCAGCAATATTTAAACACAGGCGGCGCGCAGCGGGAAAGCCTCGGACACCAGGGTCATTCTAGCAAGAGTTGCAGATGCAACGACACCCTTGGCATGAACTGGACGGAGGCCATGCACCAGCAGTTTTGAGGAACGTCGCGACAGACATTGGATTTAGAGGTGATGAGAATGTGAAACACACAAATATAACCTGCAGAAGAATTCACGTCAAAATTGAAACGGATGCGGGCAGAGACACAAAGAAAGTTGTACAGAAGGTTGAATGAAATGAAGGAACCAACAAACGATGAAGAACGGCAAACGATGAGCAGCGCTGTTATGAATAACAAACAGCCTCGGGTAGGGTGTTGGAAATGATAAACATCATACGCGTTTCATACTAGGAGAAAAATGCTGAAATAAGCTGCATCATTATATGTCCTTCTGGGAGTAAGTTCTCCAATGCTACTTTCCGCCGGTGAGTTGCTGCAAGACCTTAGTAGTGGGGTGATTCCTGAGACCGTTCAGCAGAAATGTCCGATCGCCTTACCTGGAAGGATTTGCTGGAAAACACCCCACCTGCTACACCAATTGGGGTGAATCATTTTTTCCTTCCAAACGTGTTTACTGCTGCTGAGGTGGGACGCGGCCCGAGATAGACCGATATCTGTACAGAATATTGGTTGCAATGAAGATAACGATGACCGCAAATCACGACTGATCTCTGACTAGTTTTTCAATCTTAATAACAAATGACATGAATGATGGAATATGGACAATATTTGGCGTTATTCAGACGTAGATGTATGCACATTCTCTGCCCACAGCGCGTTTTATGTCGCCTATTTAATTCGTGTAGATGAGGTCATATATCACTTTTATTCCACGTTAATATATGTTTTCTCATGTTAACCTTCCATCGTGTCATCGAACATTTATGTCTTCAAGACGTGGCTTGGTTGTGGTGATGACATGATTTAGGTCGCTGGAACCACGGCAGAAATTAGCGGTGGAACTTACCTTCGTAATTGTATGGTGATTTCTAATTAGGGTGTTGTGACTGAGCGGTAACAATGAGGTTGCGACCGCCTAGAAAGCTGCTTATAGTGGAAAGTACCTTTGTGAACTGTTTGCCTCATTTTGGAATGCATGCTGGATATTGCATTGTATTGTGCATCTCAGTTGGTAGTCTGGACTGGAGTACTTAGGCTCGGATTAATCTGAGGTTTTTCCACTCATTCTGTTTAAGTCATACCTGAGAATTTGTCATGAATGGCATTGTGTCTTTCTCAAACACTCAGCAATTCGCGTCAACCGCAAATCAATATCTAATTAACCTTCACCAGCTTTCGTGCACTTTACTCAGGACGGTTTCTCTGTCAATGTTGTATTGTGAGAAGTTACGACAAGACAATGCTGGAATTAACTCTCAAGTTATTAACCTGGCCTGACTGTGTACAGCAATGACAACATAGTTGATGGCATAACTACCTACATCTCTGTATACAAACGTGTTCACAATGAGGAATATGGGGCATATGGTGTAGAAAATGTTCACTAGCTGGTACAGACCTACTCGAGTGACTATCATATAATTGAACCGAGTTAGTGATTCAGGTGTACATATGAGAAATCTGGTATGAAACTGCAGTGGTCCAACTTATTACCCCAAAGTGTTACGTTAAATTACTTTCCACTCCGCACAGAATGACTCTCCAGAACCTGACGCCTGAAATTCTCATCTGGTGAGTTGGGCTGATAGTCTGCAGAACTTGCATGATCATCACATGTCAGAAAGAAACACGGAATGTATTTTTCTTGACTGTGGCGTGTTCGAGTCAGCTAATCTGGATTTTGATGAGACTGAAGTCGATAGACGATAACAGGTTCGGGAAACCAAATTCAATTCAAACTTGGATGATGTGGTATGTCTCGGGGTAAAGGCGTGAGGATAGCTCGACTAGATTGCTGCATATGTCTCACGATATCAAACACCTTGATTCTAGAGTCATCATAGTTATATTATGTCACTGTTTGACGCTTTTTGAAAGGCCGGTGTGTCATCATTTATGAACAAAAGTATTTATAGGCTGTCTATTCTAGTCTTCACAGTGACACAGACCAAATATCTTATTTAGGGCACAGGCAGTGTAGAATTCTGACTGATCTAATCAAGTTCTGTAGCATGAAAATGTTTGATCACCAGATTTTGTGTCTATAAATTAGTGGGGTTATTAGGATTGAGGAATTTCCTCAACTCGCATTTCGCGGGGTGAAATCCTTGTCGGTTTACATGCAATTTCATCCTCTCATCAACGTACAGAAGAGAACCTGGTTTCCACCGTCAGTTTATTTCCAACCGTTGTTGTTTTATACGCCGCAGGTAAACGCATATAGAAAACAGTTATCTTGTATCCAGACACTGTAGGATGTGGCGGTTTTCCACTTCTGGAGGCATATTATTACACGGTAACTATGAAATAGTTCCGTAAATTTCAATCGCTGGTTCGTTTACTAAGGAAAATTGCATTGGCGAAAGCGAGTGTGAACTCGGATATTCTGTCTTGTCTGAAGATCTCCATTACATCCCCCATGAATTATGCACTGTGATGGAGTCAGCTTTAGAGGATATGTTGCAAATGTGAGTCGATGTTTGTTGACTTCAAAATGTCCAAAGGAGCCCAGGAGCATTTATGTATTGAAATGTGATATCATGTATCGGTAATCATCGAAAGTCGACAACCAAGCGACTTATTTATCTCCCTAAGATCAATGACTATTTCATAGTCTAAGCGGTTATATGTACATAAGTATATATATATACATATATATATATCCCAACTATTGCTGCCCATATTCGAGTGTTGTGGGCTGAATTTCTGAACCATTTAAATGTCCACTCTGAATCAAAGTGTACTGCTGGTGTAGCCAATTGTACTTTGCAAGGATTGCAGACCATCAAATCTTTACGTGAGCGCGTAAACCAGAAACGTCTGTCACATATCGACCGACCATCACCATCGTCCCGTGAATCGATGGTGACCTGAATCAATCTTCAAAACACACCAGTTTCATCGTCACATAAAGCTTGCACTTGGATTAACGATATGGAGGATATATTATAGTATACTGTTATTGGTAGTCAGAGATAATTTACATGTTGACCTCAACTCTCCAAAGTCGCTAGTAAGGGATGTATCGGATCAATGCAACTGGTGTCAATGTGTCAGAAAAACAACCACTATTAATGCAGTCGCTCAGCCATATGCGTTGCCCTTGTTATCAGTAAGACCTTGCTTTTGAGTGTGTGTTTTGGTGCACTTGCCGATCTCAAGGCACGGTGGGCCATGAGATAGAAGTGAGGGGATATGAATAGACCTGCATCATTATCTGGCAATATACGTCTGTCAGTGCAGACAGATGCGGATCATATAAGCGGGTAATCGAGCCAGCATCTATTGTTCTATCATGTTCCATCGATCATTGGTGAATTCAAAATATCCAAGCGGGCTCATGAACACTTCATGTATTCGAATAAAATGGTATGTATCAACTATTATAAACAGTCGACGACCAGCAGATATGTACAGGTATGTACCTTGAACTCACGCAACTTATTTTGATCTCTTTCCATTGTTCAAATCCCCTCCACTCCCACTGTAGCAAACTGTTTCAAGATGCTCATTTCCCGTCAACTTATGGCCACCATCACATTCCTGTCTGATTGCTAGATATTTATCACCTCTCTGTCGAATTATTTGTGTAACCTGCTGATTTACCTTCATGATGCTTTGGCATTTGTGACATCACCAAACAATACTGTACAAATTGCAATCCTATCCACCGTATTTTATGACGCTTCTTTATGCCTGGAAGATGGTCCGCTTATTCTGACCGTCTGAATAAGCGTTATTCGAATTGTCGTGTTTATGTTGTCCACTGAGTTATCCTAAACCGCCATCAGCGATTTAACAGTACGTTTGTTAGGACATTTTAAGTCGTTGTTGAATTAGGATCTCTCGGATTATTTATTCGTGGGCATCCTCTGACTATAGAATGCACGGCTGACAAGGTCCCAAACGAGTATAGATTGGAAAACTCATCGTATCTGATGATGTTGCGAGTGTTACGGAGGCTGGCTCAGGAAGTCCTCCATTATTCACACGTTTTCAAATGAGACCTGATCTATTGAAGATGTTGCTGTTGATGAAACGTGCATTGCCCGTCCAAAACGCAACCTCTGGTGTAATGAACGGCCAGTCTTCCGTGTTGCCCACGACATCTTTTTATCCTGATGGTTGTCTTCATTGGTGCCTTGGAAATTTCGAAAATGACGTGAAAAATAGATTGAACGATGATAACCACGGACATTTATATTTGGTTTCTTACTGTCATTGTAGAGCGAAGTAGTCCACAATGCACTGTGTCCATGTCATGGTCAACGAGATATGAGGAGGTTCTGGATATACTCACAAGTCAGTTTGACTGCCCAAATTAGGTCGTTCAGTCTGTAACGCATGAACTGTTTGGTGCCCTTGATTTAAGAATTTCTGACTTGACTGATATCAGACACCTAGTCACCCGATCGTGAGCGTGTTCAGTCCCTATCAGGTCAATCGGGGAGTTAGGTGGATGGACTAATTTGATCCGGTTGGTAGAACGAGTGCCCACAGGAAACATGCGCTGATATGGCTGGTAGCATAATGACCTCTAAGAGAGGGTCTGCCTTCGCCGATTTATTGGCCTTCCTTGGGAAAATGATATCCGTAGCTAGTGGTGAGTCCGGCCAACTGGTTAGGTTATTCGATCGGAAGCCCACCGATCTTAGCAAACTGGACACGACTGACATGGAGAGGCTCAGATTCGATGATACCTTGGTGGCTATGAGGTTGAAATAACCGGTCTGCTTGTTGTTCCCATTGTAAAGGTGACCACATCCTTATAGACTGTATGCACCTTGTTGCTCAGTCGTTAGGACAACGTGGGTATACAGTCAGACTCGAAGGACAGTATCTAATTTGTTCGAGGCCTAACCACATGATCAAATGATGTGGTCTACATTAAGTATTCAAGGTGTGGTTGTGGTGGGCCTCACGGCAATCGGATGCGTGATGGCGTGTCGTCACCTGCACCGAAGACAAATGAAAAGGCTTGACAGTGTGGTACGACTTCTGCTAGTCCAGATGATGTCCTCTCGGTTTTGTTCGGTTAGTGAGTCAAACCCAGGCCAGAGAGACATATGCACTTGCGGACGATGGTTTGGATGCCGCCCTGGTAGACGGAAGAGTGGCCCGCAATATCGACTTGCCCGGAAATCTCTGTCGTTTCTAGAATCACACTCTGCACGATATCCGTGTGATGCAATGTTGGTGAGTGGCATTTTGAATTCAACCACTGGATAAAGCGGACTCCATCTCTGCAGAGTCACTTTATGCTGCTGATAAGTGCGGTTATGCAGGTCGACATGCAATACCCAACTGAGTCGCAACGATGGACTCACCTAGCAAGTGTTGACTTTGCTAGCATCTTAGGATGGTAGGAGTTCTCATTGGGGGCGATGTTCATGAGACTCATCAACAAAGGGTAGGGGCCAGAAAGAAACTCCACGCTGTTTGAACAGTTCATGAGTGGAGTCCCAAGAATGCAGTTTGTGCAACTTGTGGAACGCCCAATTGTGTAATCCACGTGGGTGCTTTGCTGGTGTCCTTGGAGGATAGAATCCGAAGAATGTTCGAGTTGCAATCCGTTGGGCAGGGAATCTGGAAAAAATGGTTCCGTCAGTCGAGGATAACGAAGCCCTAGTCAAGACAAAATCGTCTCTATCCTTCTCGGATGGTCACTACGAATCAGGAGTGCATTGCGGACATGGTTGAACCCACTATCTAGCAATCGTCTGGTGTGTGATTGACGTCTTCATTCACTCAAGCGAAGCTTACTAAGAGGCAACACTAAAATCAAAGTTTGCAGCCATTACATTCAACCATATCACCACAGCCTATGTAGGAGATGTGTACACCTCAGAGCATTAACTGTGCCAGACCACGATGTCCTCCGGTACTCAAACCGAATAAGCCGGATAAGGTGCGAACATTGTTTGGTTGCGCTATCGCGTCTCAAGGAGTGATTCTCAACCACGCTCTGTTGCGAGAGCCTGACCTGACTAATAACCTAGTTGGAGTGCTCCTTCGTTGTCCCCATCGTACAATAGTTAATACGGCAGATATTGAGGAAGAGTGATAAATGAGCGTTACGCCTCTTGTGGTAAAGGTCACCTGTTTTGGACGAATTTGCTGAAGTCGCTTAGGTGAACTTTCATTCTTTTGTTGCCACCTCCTCACGAATCCGTGCAAACACTGAGCCCCAGCAGGCGACTGAGATTCACAGACAAGACTTTATGACCTCAACACTGTCACCTATAACGGGGACTTTCTATAGGGATGATTAATTGTTATCGGTCGGAACGACAGAGAAAACCATACTTGGTGTTCGAGTATGGACTACACAGAACGGCTAACTTACACCTGAGGCGTTGTGACCAAGAAATTGTCGGCGTTTTGCTTCGAATTTATACTTGTTTCGACTTTTGATACTGTGCATGCTTCGAATGTTTCCCGACGTGCTATTCCACATTTTTGGAATTGGGTAATTTTTTGTTTTCCTTCCCTCCGGTTTTTTGTACTATTCCCCATTGAATTCTGGATGCCAAAATGATCTGATTCCTTCCGGTTCTTTCCTTTGTTTTCGAACTTGGGCGGGGATTCTCCAAGTTGTTCATTTCTTGCCAGTGGATATATTTCTCTGCTAACTAATAATTCCCTAAATATTAGTTTGTTGAATGGCGATAGTCTGTTCCCGTTGCACTCATTTTTGTGTCAGGGAGAATAAGCAGGTTTTCACCACTGGCAAATACGACAGAAAGTCGGTTATATTACTGTCTCACGGCACGGTCAGCGAGGACACAGTAGCGGAGAGAAACCTGTTTGTGAGAATAGCAGAGCATTTGCCCACGTAATTTCACCACCGCATCAGCCAACCCGATGGAAGATATGCGGATCAGACCATGAATCCTCCACCCAAGGCACCAGCCCCATTCAATTGCTCCGGACGAATCACGCCGTTGGAATTCCACGGACATTCTCAGTCACCTACATGCAACTGCATAAACGCTTGAGGCCGCTGTCATGAGCGTCAAAGGAACTGCCTATCAACTTGTCACAACTTTGGTGGTGCTCGTGAATATTTCCATCCCTGGAATAGACACTTGTTTGGATGCAGGGAAATCAGTTCGAAAAATGATTGTACAATACAACACCAACACTTTGATCCATCAAAATTTGAGCTGTCAAGCAGCGAAGCCCAGTATCACAGTTGTCGATCACTCCGGTGTTACAAAGTAAGTATCCCTTCAGTTTATCAATAATGGTTGAATGCGAAACTGCTTGTTGTTCACAGAATCGATGCTAAGCTATGCGAAGAGAAAGACGACGAGATATTGAGTGTTACAAGGTCCAGGGGCGCGAATTTCCATAATATATTCTAGGATGGGGTAACCGACATATGGGTTATCTTGCATCATGTTCTGAAGCACCCTATTGTACGACGTGGATTCAGTTTTAATAAAATCGTGAGATACACCACAAATGTCTCCTCCCTTCAAGTTCATTTGAGAGGAAGCCATTGTCAGTCCATATTGTGCAAATTCTTGTCATGACTGATTGTGTTGGAATTATACAACAAATCTCAAAGATCATAAACAGTTGCTTATGTTTGAACTTCACGGCAAAATGTCGAGGGAACGCTCAGTCTGTGATCCATAGCGAGGAATGCAGTTGCTACAGCACAGTATCTCATGCGTCTCGTATAGAATCGTCATGAGAACACTGCATAAAATCGTGTCTCTACAAATAGTTCGAAATATTTTCTCTTGTGAATGAAGTCAAACGGCAAGTTGATTGTCCAAATTAGTATTACGACAGTTAAATTAGCATCATAAGCACTATGGGTCAGCGCAATTCGGTTTAGTTTAAAGCAATGTTAGCAATGTTATGAAACCTGCAGAAATGTTACCGACTGATCGTGGTCGTTGCGTGTCGTGTAAAATATTGCACCGATAAGAACCGTTGGTATCACTCTGTGGTTCAGTTAGAGGTGGAAAATGTCTTCGAAATTTTTATTTTTGTAGGTGTGCATTATAACAGGCAAGCATTTATCAGTTCCATTTCGAGGAAATAACCCGTTTCGCATCTCCTCAAGCAGTTGATAATCTCACATTGTGTTTAGCTACAGTCGAATAACCATGCAACTAGTTGGCATAGGAAATCAGAGCACTTCTCATAAATGGTCGATAGTATGGTTCATGCTTGCTGGCGTAGCTGCGCTTTACTCAAAAGTGGTTCTTATCCAACACACGAGCCGCAATATTCGACTGGTCGAGTTTGTATAAACCAATACTTCACGGAAACACTCGTTAACAATTTGAAATTACGGTTGTGTTTGTCACATCGGCATTAGGAAAGCCCGATGTATTAACTTTTCACGCTAATTTACGTGGTTGTCTGCCACATTTTGACGGATTCTAACTTGTCCGTCTATCCAGCATTTGGACAATTCAGCTCATGTCTGCGACAAATTTAATTGATAAAAGTTGTCAACAACTTGGTGGTGATACGGTTTGACTACTCTCCAGCTGCGTTGGTGAATTCCAATGTGAGCTGACTGAGGAATTCTGCCGGGGTAGTCAGTCAACCAAATCATTTGGTAGATTACACACACCAAGGAGAGTTGGATGGGTGGACGTATCCACCTGCAAAATTTTCAAGCTCTTGTGTAGCCGTGTTACTCAGTAGTCAGAGTGTTTCCATGTTTGTTCATGCCGTTTCCATTGTTCGTTCGGATCCATTTACTCCCCAAAACTTCTGGTTTCCACTCAACTAAATCAAGAAATCTACCACATCACCTATATGACGCATGCGTGACAAATCTCAGAATTGAGCATTCTGAATTATGGCGAAGAAAATCGGATTGTTCCTGAGAGAAAGCTAACACTGAGGCAGAGATTGCTTTAGCTAGTTGGGTAGTCACAACGAACGGACGAGTCGTCCTGAACAAAATCAAAGAATACGACGAAAATATAATTCCTCTAGGCCTCTTGTAACTCTGCGGTAGAGCTGCTCGACGCCTGATTTGCGTTCTCTGCAAACAATGAACAGGTGGAAAGCATTGCTCACTGACCCACTTGCACAAACCTGTTCATCGCATTTACGCCCGTCGTCCACTCGAAAATTTCCAGTTTCGATGCGTTCACCTTAAAACCCCGTCACATCCTTTCGTGCACTCTCAATATGAAGCATGGCCACGCCAGTGTCGATAATCCCACGTACGTCGCCTCACGTGGTCCAACCACGACGTTGTATGGTGCTAGAAGTACTGCCAGCCTATGTCAGAAAGCAAGCCACCAAGTGTGGACAATTAAAAGTGGGTTACATGAGCAGCCCTTGCCACTGGCATGTGCTGCAACAACGGTGAGAAACCATTATGCCTTAAACCAAAGAATGGTAGCACACGATCTTAGTTGGTTGTCGGATGCATTATACAGTGCAGTTCAAAATACACTCCAAGCCACTGGTGACAGTGTGGGTGGTCATAAAATGGTTTCGATTTGGATCTAACAGGCTGAAGTATTATGCCATCAGTTTGTACGTGGTGATTAAATTTGCTTGTCAGCAAACTGAATTCAAGCGTTAGTTACTAGTTGAAAACATGAGGCACAAGATTTGTCATCTGCGTTAAGTAAAACTGCGTTCACTCACAACGCAGTATACACTTTTGGCCACTGCTAGATGACCTTTTACTTGTGTAGTATGGTCGGTGTGTGCCCTCTAGTAGTGAGTTCTAATTAGCTGACCGCTGTTTACGCTCAGAGTACGCCATAACAACAGGACTGGCTGTCCATCGTAGGATGGATGACGAGAACCGTCATTTTGGAGATGATGCATCATAAAACGCAGTTTGTTGAAGGATAGATGTGAGTAAGTTGTATTATTGGTCAGTATTGATTACCGTGGCAGAACGGGTGATTAGTTTTTGTTGTCTCTTAGACAGGATGCCAGTAAAGGAGCATATAAAATGGTTGACTGTGGTTCCCGCGCAAACACTTCGATATATGGCTGAAACTAGTCATGTAAGCCTGAACCCATCAAGTGAGTAGTATTTGGATGAGTTGGCTTAAGGAGTCAGAGTTTGCTTTCGTGTTTGTGTGCTGAAATTAGATTGGCTTACTTAAGCACAGGATAATGTGTGGGCCACTTGACAGTTTGCGCGCAGACGTGCCGCATGATGTGGTTCACGCAGTGCGAATTGTTTTGGTGACCTCCTGCCTCAGTGAACGGACAATATAAATACGACGACAGATGATAACGTGAATCAGCGACCGTGTCGGTCAGGTCAGTAACGAGCTACAAGGTTATACGTGTGAACTGACGCAAGTCCTGATTACCCTTGAGTTTGATGAGAAATCATGCGGGCACTCGCTGTCATATTGGCACTCACATTACAAGAGACAGTTGGTAAGTTGACAACAGGTTTATGCTATACTGCATGAATGAGAAGCGGTGATTTCAAGTGTTTCAGTGTCGATTAACTTGCACATTTGAAACGCAACTAATTGCATGCTACTGGACTTTAGACAGATGAGAGTTTCCAAACGATGTAATGCACGAATCACCAACAACTTTCCAAGTAAATGAGGTGATTAAGAAAATTTCGTTTTGCTTAGGTGTTTCTGAGTAGGCATTTATACAGTGTCGGTTGTTGATGGGTTGGATCGGCCTGTGAGATTTTCAATGAAAAATAATGCATTCGAAATATACTTACCCAAGGGGTCGCACTTTGTGAGCTGACGAAAAACACGATACTTCATTTTCGTTTCTGAACCAACTAGCGTAGATTGCCTCAAAAGCGTGTGCATTCTTCGGGACAAAATCCACCAGCTGGGAGGGTCAACGATTTGCTGTACACCAGAGTATTACATACCACATTTATGACAATTTTCATTGAGTCCAAAGAGTGGATATTCTGAAAAAGTATACTTGCACAACCATGGAACAATCTTCAGCGTGATAACATGAAATCCCAGTGCATTCGAACCATTTGGTTTCACTTTAAAATTGTGTTTATGAAGTGTGCGCAAAAAGTGAATAGACGAGACAGCGAATTCGTTTTGCATTTTAATAAACTATTCTGTCGCATCGTTGTTACTATGACAAAAAATCAGCTGACAACCGGACTGTTACATTCATGGTATTTCGTTTTATGATTTCTAATAGCTTGAGGTGAGAGAAGCTGAGGTGAACATGTTCGTCCTCGTGGTTCTTAGGCAGGGCCGATGAGTTATTGAATGTAATAAACATATTATCCATAAATATGTTTCTGAGATATCGTGGAAAGGTCGTCCATACTTAGTTGCTGAATGTATATGAAATGCTTGTAAATGTTTTCTAAAATGCACAAATACGGCAGCATGCAATTGAAGAAATAACGGCGCGTTTGAAATTCGTAAGAAGTGAGAGCGAACGGAGGGACAGATTGTCGGATGACGAAACAATATTGTAGAATTTGTAACAAGATCATTCTCGGGAGGTAGCGCGGGATGTCCAGATTCGGAGAATATAGGAGCCCAGATTCATCCGTAAAATATCGTGGCTCGAGTGGGAAAACTTTTGCCACTTTTCGGCATATTAGGTAGGATATTGACTGGTCAACCAGCAGGGCTACAGTGAGCCCGCATCAGATCAAGTGATCCACACAAAGCTGAGCGTTCATCACTGAGGATGTTAACTGAGAGTACAACAACAACTGGCTGGAAATGGCCAACCGCCACGATAAAATGAACTCCACCACTGTTCCGTTGTTAACTACGGACTGACGTTGTCTACTGCTTCCGACCACCTGACTAGCCAAATTCTACTTCCGAGAGGCCGTCTGGGCTGACGGAACATAGTGTGTTTGAATTAATCCCTTGAGTAATTGTGCTTACCCTTCCTTCATTCTATAGGCGTCCGCATCTGTTCCTACGCAACAGATAAAACTCCCAACGATGTTTCGAATTGTGATCTAAAACGCATTAATCCAAGAACAAATACATGGTGATCATGAATGAACGAATGCATAGATGAATAAACAGCCGCTCCGCTCAAGTTTATTGTAACATATGTGAAACAATGCTTATAACCACTTCATTAGGTTTAGTGAGGTGGACATTGTAGTTACTGGGGTCTGAGGATTAATGTATTGCACCTCTGCCATTCAGATGAAACACACTCGCATGTTCATTTTCCGGAAGATTAGATCACACTTTATTCACCTACAGCCATATCTCCACCCGACGCAAAATGGTTGCGGGTTCTTCTGAAACTGGATTATGATTCCGATTTGGGCGGCGAAGCGTTTTCAAGGATTCGAGAGAGTGGAGATGTTTACAACTACTTGAATGATACTGCGTGCGCCGGAGTAAGCAATAATCCTGAGTGAAATTTTGAACCTAAAATACTCCATGTACTTGTCAGTGTTCTCGTGACAAACTTACCAATCTTTCGCATGACACATGTGGCGTTGGCGAAACCTTATTTGATTTTACCCAGAGTGTGTTTGCAAAAAGTAGTCCACCAGTTGCTTCTAGTTATTTCAAACTGAGTTAGCAATAATACACAGAATCTGTGCTGACGGACATTGACTGAGGTTACACTATCTGAAACAGCTTTGGTATGGTGCAGACGTTATACATAATAGAATGATGATATTACATCTTTGTTGCCACCTCCAACACCGAAAAGATTTTAAAGGTGTGCACCAGGCGACTTCGCTTTGTTTTCATCAACAATTGTGATTT
Organism: Paragonimus westermani; assembly: GCA_008508345.1. NCBI lineage: Eukaryota > Metazoa > Platyhelminthes > Trematoda > Plagiorchiida > Troglotrematidae > Paragonimus > Paragonimus westermani. Next base: position 135,236 of record QNGE01001859.1, read on the forward strand.
CATTTCACACACCTTGGTGTATCGTATTACACATAGCCAGTCGTGCATCAGAATAACTCAAAACTCTGTGCTGATGTATGCTTTCCGAGTGTGGTTGAAAGGAAAATGAGTGCTATGATGTTTGGGAGCAGCAGGTATAAACTACGTCATTTGACAACCCGAGAGAATTTCCAAAGACNTGCACCAGGCGACTTCGCTTTGTTTTCATCAACAATTGTGATTTCATTTCACACACCTTGGTGTATCGTATTACACATAGCCAGTCGTGCATCAGAATAACTCAAAACTCTGTGCTGATGTATGCTTTCCGAGTGTGGTTGAAAGGAAAATGAGTGCTATGATGTTTGGGAGCAGCAGGTATAAACTACGTCATTTGACAACCCGAGAGAATTTCCAAAGACAAGTTACACTGGGCCAACTGGATACGAATGAAGCTAAACACTGTAGTGGCATGCGCTATGATGAGAATGCTTACGGTGCAATTGATATGTACCAAATACTGCTCCGAATCGAATGAGGCGCAGTTTAGAACATGTAGTTTACAATGTTCCCGAAGCACACTCTGCAGTCGAATTTGTACGGCTGGGTTTCGTTCTTGTTTGAATGGGAACCAAAAATTAGTGACCCTCCGTCATCTAGACTAATTTCCCTTCTCTCTACCACTGGTGTTTTCGATCCAAACTGTATATTGTAACCCAGGTTTAATTAGACACTCGAAAGCTGTTTAAAATCAATGCAAATATCTCACAACATTTCGTGTAGGCACGTTAGTTCAATTTTACAGCGGAGCAAATGAGGATTCTCTCGTGTATCCCTCAATTATTCGCGATGTTGCGATCGAAATAAATCCAACGGCGTGTATTTAAATATTTATTTACTCGGAAGGGTAATTTGAATATTTTTGTTTTCTCTGTGTATGGAATAACCTTGATTATACTTCACGTGTACTTGTGAGGTTGACGATGATGAAAGGGCATGAATAACAATGATAAATATGAAGTAGAAATATGGAGTACAAACGCTTCAGTACTCCGCCACCAGTGCGTTTGTGGGTTGCAAAAACACGACGAAAGAATTGCAGTGGGGAGATTACAAACCGAACGCTCGATAGTTATATCATGTACTGTAATCGGTTATATATTTCGGCTAGTTTACAGATCGCTCTCTACGTGTGGTACGTTGTTCAGGGGAACAAGGGGGCTGAGCTGCAGGGGAGTGTAATGCTGTTGGGAATGGATGGGTGTTGCTCTCAGTCATCGTCGGTTTAGGTGGGTCAACATCTTGTTCTGTGTAGGCTGGTTTCAGCCGATCAATGGATACCGATTCACTTCGTCCAGACTTTTCAATAATGAAGAATTTCTCGTCCCGTNGAGCAATCTGGTGGACAGCCATTAGTCGTGGCCTGTGCGGACCCGAAAACCATCTTCTATCCGGTTACTGACCAAGTTTCCCAAGAAATTTCCTTTTGAAGAAGCTTCGAAGAAATAACTCAATCCAACCAGGTCAGCATGCTATCCTTTGCAACAGCACAATTAGAACATGCACAAGTTTTGTGCCGATTTCGTGTTCATGGATAATTTTTCCGTTCGGTTATTGCGTTCATTAGATCTCTTCAGAGAAATGCATCTCGTCGCTAATTTGCACACTTTTCATAACCGAACCAACGGAACCAACGAGCTGGTGACATTCTTTCGAAGTCTTGTACGTTGTGTTTTCAATATGAGTATTTAGGCTTTTCTCCATTGGGTACGTTATGCGCCTGCAATGTGCAACGCACCTCATCAAAAATGTTCACCTTACACCCTTACGTTGTTCAGTGCACGTGCTCCAGTTGGTACAGAGAAGTCCCTTTCGCTGTCAATTCTAGGAGAATTCCGTTTGGTTTTAGTAGTTTTTAAGCCATGGTGCAAAAACTAAGGAGAGGACACGCTGCCCCTTTGATTTCAATCGTTCGTACTATTGTGGTGACGTCCATTGTTGACAAGAGATTGGGATGAATAGCTTCTGTGTAATATCAATACTGATTGAGTGCCCCTGGGCAGTGATTGTTTGTTAGCAGAAACTATGCTAAACAGATGAGGGTGATACGCGCTGTCTTCAAGCCTTAGTAAAAGTGGGATGAGATGATTCTGTGAATGACGTGATTGCTGGCAGTCTTGACTTCAGAACCGAATCACGTAGTGGTAGGTAAGGTGGTTAATCTTCGTTATAAAGCTGGTAAGTACGAGACATATCGACTTTGCGTGGATTACAATCACAGATATATACTGCATGTCCAGGAGAGGTAACTGCTCTACAGACTGGTCCGTGAATTATCGTGGCTCGAGTGGGAAAACTTTTGCCACTTTTCGGCATATTGGGTAGGATATTGACTGGTCAACCAGCAGGGCTACAGTGAGCCCGCATCAGATCAAGTGATCCGCACAAAGCTGAGCGTTCATCACTGAGGATGTTAACTGAGAGTACAACAACAACTGGCTGGAAATGGCCAACCGCCACGATAAAATGAACTCCACCACTGTTCCATTGTTAACTACGGACTGACGTTGTCTACTGCTTCCGACCACCTGACTAGCCAAATTCTACTTCCGAGAGGCCGTCTGGGCTGACGGAACATAGTGTGTTTGAATTAATCCCTTGAGTAATTGTGCTTACCCTTCCTTCATTCTATAGGCGTCCGCATCTGTTCCTACGCAACAGATAAAACTCCCAACGATGTTTCGAATTGTGATCTAAAACGCATTAATCCAAGAACAAATACATGGTGATCATGAATGAACGAATGCATAGATGAATAAACAGCCGCTCCGCTCAAGTTTATTGTAACATATGTGAAACAATGCTTATAACCACTTCATTAGGTTTAGTGAGGTGGACATTGTAGTTACTGGGGTCTGAGGATTAATGTATTGCACCTCTGCCATTCAGATGAAACACTCGCATGTTCATTTTCCGGAAGATTAGATCACACTTTATTCACCTACAGCCATATCTCCACCCGACGCAAAATGGTTGCGGGTTCTTCTGAAACTGGATTATGATTCCGATTTGGGCGGCGAAGCGTTTTCAAGGATTCGAGAGAGTGGAGATGTTTACAACTACTTGAATGATACTGCGTGCGCCGGAGTAAGCAATAATCCTGAGTGAAATTTTGAACCTAAAATACTCCATGTACTTGTCAGTGTTCTCGTGACAAACTTACCAATCTTTCGCATGACACATGTGGCGTTGGCGAAACCTTATTTGATTTTACCCAGAGTGTGTTTGCAAAAAGTAGTCCACCAGTTGCTTCTAGTTATTTCAAACTGAGTTAGCAATAATACACAGAATCTGTGCTGACGGACATTGACTGAGGTTACACTATCTGAAACAGCTTTGGTATGGTGCAGAAGTTATACATAATAGAATGATGATATTACATCTTTGTTGCCACCTCCAACACCGAAAAGATTTTAAAGGTGTGCACCAGGCGACTTCGCTTTGTTTTCATCAACAATTGTGATTTCATTTCACACACCTTGGTGTATCGTATTACACATAGCCAGTCGTGCATCAGAATAACTCAAAACTCTGTGCTGATGTATGCTTTCCGAGTGTGGTTGAAAGGAAAATGAGTGCTATGATGTTTGGGAGCAGCAGGTATAAACTACGTCATTTGACAACCCGAGAGAATTTCCAAAGACCAGTTACACTGGACCAACTGGATACGAATGAAGCTAAACACCGTAGTGGCATGCGCTATGATGAGAATGCTTACGGTGCCATTGATATGTACCAAATACTGCTCCGAATCGAATGAGGCGCAATTTAGAACATGTAGTTTACAATGTTCTCAAGGCACACTCTGCAGTCGAATTTGCACGGCTGGGTTTCGTTCTTGTTTTAATGGGAACCAAGAATTAGTGACCCTCCGTCATCTGGACTAAATTTTCTTCTCTCTACCACTAGTGTGTTCGATCCAAACTCTATATTTTAACTGAGGTTTGAATGGACACTCGAATGCTGATGAAAATCAATGCAAATATTTCACAACCTTTCGTGTAGGCACGTTAGTTCAATTTTACAGCGCAGCAAATGAGCATTCTCTCGTGTATCTCTCAGTTATTCGCGATGTCGCGACCGAGATAATCCAACGGCTTGTATATAAATATTTATGTACTCGGAAGGGTAATTTGAATATTTTTGATTGCTCTGTGTATGGAATAACCTTGATCAAACTTCACGTGTACTTGTGAGGTTGAAGATGATGAAAGGGCATGAATAACAATGATAAATATGAAGTAG
>QNGE01001860.1:0-31852 GCA_008508345.1 Paragonimus westermani
TGTGTGTCAAAACAAAATGGCGGCGCACTACATGCTACTACAAAACCAAATTTCGAGTTACCCGTCCCTTGCCAAAAGCTGCGTCCAGGCTGCCCGTATGGAAATGCAGTGTACAAATGCGTATACTCTACAAGGCGAACAAACTCCTCCAATCAGTAATGGTTATTTAATTAATTGTTACGGTAAATTGTAATTTTTGCAGATTATAGATGTCAAGCCTCGTTGGTCATCCATTATCGCACCGATGGATGTCAAATCGAGAAGGCTTACCTGGTGCACTCACACGACTTTCTGGTTGGTTAGCCGAATATTTATCCTAGGAATAGACGTCTGGCTGTTGATGTGGAACTGCATGTATGTGAGATGTTGAGTCATTTTAAGAGTGCCCTTGAAGTATGGGAAGTGTGGGATTAGAATGCGTCGGCACGATTTATCTAACCTACGCACGGGGCACACAGAATTAGATGATCGCAACGAAATTATGAGGTCGCGAGATTTACTGAAAGTGGAAGGCAGCTATATTTTTTTACTCCGGGAGAAAGTGTTAAGGTTCCTCAGGTTTGTGCCGAAAGTTGCACCCCAACTGTGTCCCAGGTATGGAGATGTCATTCTTGGAGATGCAACTCAACAGTTAAATTACGGCGGCTTTATACTATGACATGCTGTGTTTTTAAACATAACTGGAGTTGGGGAAACGTTTTTCTACGCACTTGTGCCGAACGAAACTACTGCCTGTTATAGGGTCGTTTTGGGAAACCTGCTTAAAATTTTGTTTTATGTCTGCTGTTCGCACCTTCAATGTTGATCTTTCGGCAGCACAAATGAATATACTAAGTGAAGTCGTGTGATTGACCAGGATATGCCGGAGGTCGATGTAATTGGGATCCCATTGAGACAGCTCGTATTAGACGAGTTGCTGAGGGTACGCTAAGTTAGTTCAAAACGAAAGTCAGGGAGACTTCAAAAGCAGCATGCCTCAAAGCCTGTAGATTGCAACGGTTGCCAGATTTGATTTCAAAAGGAGGATTCCGTGGACTTGGACGAAAACACCGTACACTGGGTACGGTGCAGTCAGTGTTCAGGTTGGTACCACCACTACTGTGTCAACTACAACGAGTCTGGGCCAGTCTACACCTGTGTTGACTGCGACAACATGGACAACACAACGTGGCCAGTCGGCAAGATTATAAAAAAACGGCGCTCTCAAACGTCATGTGAGAGAACCTACGGCCCTATTCAGGGCCACCCACGACATGTTTTCATGAGCTATGCTCATGTTTCCATTCTGCAGTGGCTATTGCCGTTAGTAAAGTGAGGTTCACTGAGTATTCCTTCAGTGGTTCCTCTGTAGGTATATCAGACAGCTAGCACTGCGTCCATTTTCGAACCGGTTTGCGGTGCTTACTGCCGTTGGTCAAGTGAGATGTCCACATACATGTATCTATATATATATAGACATTGACATACATGTACATATATATACACTATATATGTACATTTATAAGTATATATATATGCATGTGAATACATATATATATGTAGGTTTTCCACATTTATATTCACATATATAAATATATTGAATCGTTCGCTAACGATTCAAGTTCACACCGAGTTACGCGTAATCTGTTGATCCAGTAAATGCCTCTCAATATTCAACGACAGAGATAAACTATCCTCGAAACGGTCAACGAAAAGGCGCTCGTAATAACTGGATTTATTACGGTACTAATTGAATCAATGTACAAAAAATTGTCTCTCGAATGTGAAAATCCTCAGAAATCAAAGAAAGAAAGTGCCCGCACAACAAATTAACAACCAGGCACCGATCAACAATAGTGGACGATAGAACGGGTTGAGCTCACTCAAACAAATGGTCATTGGTTTGGTCAGAGCAAAACGACTGTTCATTCATCGAGAAACGACGGGAATCATAAGTTACTCAAGGAAAAATATGAAGGAAAAATGTCTAATTTCGGTATCTGGAAGTTTACAGGGCTCGGACTAAATAAGGGTGAGGGAAATGGTCAAGGTACGTTGTGTAAGAACAAGGAGGAATAATGTATCTCATTTGGGGAAGAGAGTAGAGCGTAGGGCCACCTTTCAACATCAAATACTACTGTTGTGAGTACTTTGTTGAGTAACGCCATGGAAAGATACTTTAGACCTCCTGAAAAGCAACCTGCTGTAATAGGCCAATTCGAGATGGACCACGCCTTGCCGCGTGGAAATGGCGTGATGAGGAAATTCTCGCACAAATGTAGTTTATCCAGTGAGGACCGAAGGTCAGTTTTGTTCTTATATCCAACGCCAAGTGTTCGGTAGTGAGTTTCCCGTGGAGGATTCTGGTGGGGCTACTTGCATCTGAGTACGCTCTGAAGTAGTAACTACGAGCACCTTGTTTTTGTGCATTCACAATTTATACCGTGTCAGTCACATAGAAAAGCGCCTCATATGGGCCCATAAACAGACAGAGTGTGCAGACTAAATAGGTCCTTGTGGTGGTAAGTAGCACATGCTGTTCAACTCCCGGGCCGGTACACTCAAAATGGCATAAGTGAAAGCATTTTTAGCACTGCTTGTTATTCTGGGTCGTCTCACGACGACCAGAAGTACTATATGCACTAGAGTTTTGATGGCTACAACACTGGTCGAATTTCATTTACATACACTTTATCAGTAAACATACTGGCGGTGGACAACGGCGATAGTTGCGTCTGGTTTGCATCTAAAAAGTGTTCCACTTTTTACTTTAGATAATGCAACTGTTATTTAGTTCGTCATTGGTACCAAATACAAAGTGAGTGTAACACCACAAAAACGGGAACGATCTCCTCAACTAACCCGCCTACATTGCAAGCAGGTTAAGAAGGTTGTCTGGCTGTTGGTCTGATTGGGAACCCCACATTCCAACCATTTGTTATGATGTCGAGTTTTGCCTTTGTGAACCATAAACCTCTTATCTGCATGCCCAACTTCATAGGGATAAAACATCACCCCCATGAAAAATCTCTCGGCTTAATTTTACTGCGAGAGTAATGAACGACATTAGAGGTATTCTGGAATAATTCAAGGTTGGTGTGGGTATTTTAATGTGATACTCAGAAATTAGGAACTTCGAATAGCCCTAGGAATCGTACGTGAATTGAAACCTCCCACGCAAGCAATAAGGAGACGACCTGGTGCTGTTAGCAGTAAGCATTTGTTATTCATGAATCGAGACGCCGAATTTATGGATGTACAACGATATTAAAGAAATCACAACCTGTCACTGGCTGATCTTATTAGCACACGCAACATCATGAACTGTATGTTACTTGATGGAATACGAACAGATGAATTGGCGAATAACGGAATGCACAACACTGAGACCGTTCGTCCAATCCTGATGTTGTATCCTTAACGCGATATTTCGATTGGCCGTTTGTCAGATCTTCTGTTGTGGCGATGTTTGGACAATCGGTGAATCGAGATTCCCACCACAACCTTCCCCTCTTCTAGAAGCCTCCACATTCACATTTGCCAATCGTTCTCGGGGCTTTAAACTCTTGCATTACAGGGCGTTGTGCTTCCTTCATGGCCACCTTTTCGGTGCTTCGAAACTGAATTTGGTCAGTATGTCTTCGATGAATGGTGGCATCTTGAAGGTCAGTAATTTCTACCATTGTGCTGTCTAGCTGACGAGTGACCAATCCTTTGGCAGGTCGCAAATAGTTTCCACAAAAATATATCGCATCCGTTGAATCTACACACTGAAGTGATGCTCTTAGTCGCCTTGATTCAAACAGCACCGCTGGGCTCTCCTTCGTTGTGCAATGGGCTGCGTCCCTGTACTGAAGCAGAAAGCCATCAAGAAGCACATCCAGTTCAGCAAATGTTTTAGGATTAGTGGGACTCATGGCACTTTTTAGCGTTTTCACCAGATTCTCTGCGGTCTGGTTCGAAAGTGGACGTCGAGGCGTCGTTCGCAAGTGACGACACCCGATGTTGTCAAGTCACTGTTTCATTTCAGCGGAACAAAATTGTGACCCGTTGTCTGTCACCAGAACCTGCGGAATACCTTCACGACTGAAACATTTACGAAACGCTTGCATGGTAAATGCCGTGGAAGGCGAGGTTGTAATAAATACTTCTGGCCACCGTGAGTATCAGTCAATCAACACCAGAAGGTGATAGTTACCAATAAGTGACTCACAATAGTCTGCGTGCATCGGTTGCCATGGTAGGTAGCTGTCCAGCCGAAATGTTCAATTCTTAGGCCTTGTCTTTATTTTGTGGTGGTAGGAGTAGCAGTTCATTGTAGTTCTCTTGATATCCGGGTTTATCTCCGGCCACCAACACATTTGTCAAGCCAGGGATTCCATTTTCTCCACGCCCGGATAACCATTAGGCAAGTCGTCTAATACCGCCTTTTGTAGCGGCGGTGGAATGACCAAATGACCTCGCCGACACAGCACACCATCAGGTTGTATTGACAACTCTTCTCGGTTCTGGAATGATACTGCGTGTTTCTTCTTAATATTTGAGGAACAACCTTTGGTCATTGCAGCAATTACCTTGCCACAATAATATTCAGTTGTCTTTATCAAGTCCTCTCGACTTATCAGAATAGCTGGCGAAGAAAGCAATTAAGCTTCAGCAGCTGAAAAACTGGGATGTGTATCGAAATTTTGAACTCCAACTATGTGAAAATCCGACCCAACCCAATTCCCTTGAATATTCACCCCTCTGCATTCAACCTTCCCTGTTTCTGGACGTTAATGGGACCTTGACCTAGACGATTTTCTTTTGTCAAGTCAATTTGATGGCTGTGTGAACAGCAAGTTGTTGGTCATTGTACTTCATTTGCGTGGTGCTTGCACCCCCTTTGTGGAGTTCGGCTCATCACTATTGTTTTGAACATGTTGACTGTTCGGAAGAGCTCTTCCGGCCCATTCAGCAGCAAATTGTAACCCATTCCCTGAAAACGATCTGTCGATCAAAACTTTTGAGGTTGTCTAAATATTCACTTCGATAATTTGTTCAATAGTAACGTGGCATTACGATTCAATCTTGTTTTGAATATTTTGGATCATTGGTTTATCGCTACGCGTTGCTCAACCTCTTCGTGGAAAATCGTCCACGATGTTCAGATGAAAAATCCGCCTGAGGAATCTGTTTACCAAAACGATGAACGATTTCATAGTCGTAAGCTGTTAGAACTAGACTCCATCTCTGTAATATTGTCGCTGATGATTCGGTAATTGATTTGTGCGGGTCAAATAAATACTGTAGAGCTTGTTGATCAGTAACAATTGTGAATCTAATACGAAACAAATATTTATGCAGTCTCATGACAGCCCAGTAGACTGCTAACGCCTCCTTTTGTGTTTGTGAATATCCTTGCCCAGCCTTATCCAACAAACGTGACATGCAAATGATCGGATATCCCTCCTGTTCCAACACAGCACCAATGCCAACACTGGATGCACCTGTGATCAGCGTGATAAATTTAGACATGGTAAATGGGGCTGACATCGGTCTTTAAATCACAATTTGTATTAATTCTCGCAGAAGAATTTCGTCTTTTTGAGTCCAAGACCATGTTCCTGCTGACTGAACCGCAAATATTGGTTGTGCTTTCGTCGACAGTTTGAGATTAAATGAGAATAATACTGCAAACATCGCACTATTGATCGCAGCTCATCCTGGTCTCTTGGCGACGTAACGGTAACCAAGGCTTTGTACAGGTCAGGGTCCGGCCTGATCTTTTATCACATATGGTAAAACCAAGAAAGCTCAGCTCTCGCACTTTGAGCACGCATTTAGAAGGCTTTATGGCTATGTTCCAGAAGTGGAAGCAACCTCTTATCATGCCTCTCCGCACTGTCGACGTATACGATTATATCATCTTGATAAGCGCGTATTTCTGGTCAATTCGTAATTACTTCATCAGTCGCACATGGGTTCTCAACGCCATGGCGTAAAATGTCTCAATGTGCTAACTATAAGTACGGTGTGGCACACGAACTGGTCCTTAGTGATTCATTTGGAAATTGAATACCGCACAGTTTGTCACAAAGTTTCGAAAAAAGCCGATGAACGAATGGCCGATGAGGCCGGCAAACTAGGTGCTAAAGCGTAATCAAGCATCTAACTCAACAAACAACCTTCACAGACTACCACGGTAAGGTGTTCGTCAAGGTGGTTCTAAATCTGCTTCTACTAAGAACATTCTTGAAAACACTCCCCGGAATACACGAACGACGCGTCTGTAACTCTGAAATCTCTGAATTGATTCTCTTCCCAATCAGTTAGGATTAAACCGTCAGAACATAGGAGATATTGCACCAGCAGGCCGACATACTGACTTTTTCCTGCGGTTGCTTCGGTTGACACCAGCACCACCTCAACCATCGGAAATACACGTTCTCGATTGAGCTACTTTTATGGCTTGTCGGTTGAAATTTTGTTTCTTTATCCACCGTTTCGTCTTTCGCGATAAACCGAATCCACTGCGGAAGAAGTGGTTCACTGATCATGTACTAGGCAACGTTTAGTAGACTGCCATGGAAACCAAGAACTTGAACAGGAATTATGTCTACCCGAAATTTCAAACCATCTTTCACTTCGGCTGAAACAAAAGACTCTAGGCAGAAACGCATAATAGGATGCCAGGAAATCCGCATTTCCACAGAACAAGGTAAAGACGTCAACACTTTGCTACCTATCACGTCTTGACGTTGGTCGAAATGCAACGGCCCGCGACGTATTTGAACAACGTGACGCTGTGTAGAATCCACAGCAATTGAGGATTTAGTGCAAGTACTTAAATCGTCCAGGCTGCACCGTCCTTCTCGTGAAAGTCACAATGTGTGTCGTGTGGCGCACTTCGGTCAGTATGGCAGGAACACTTTGCTGAATACCAGAAACGAAATGCATACCCTCCAGCCTATCCGAAGCAGACCTTCACTTAAAACGAGACGCAGTTTATAAAGATGGCTTCCCTTCAGAGTTGCCCTCTTCCTATATGTATACGAGTTAGACATAAATCGCATTGCAAGAGGAAAACCCCTTAGCTCTGCCAACCGTACTACATCTACTTCGGTCGGTCATCGCAATTCGGATTGAACGGTCTACTCTCATTAGGCACTTCTGATGCCCAGCATTCATCAAAGTCCAGTAAGCTCTGAGTCGATGCAAGTAACCGGTGGCTTTCAACGGTTTGTGCTAAGTAGAATAACTGCGACAAATCGGGAGTAATCCATGGGAGGTACTCATAACGTTTATTTCCGGTACAACCTCCCTCAACATAACTCCTACAGATTAAATGTTTTCAAAAATGCGCCACATGAATCTGGCATTTGCCTTCATAACTGTGGGCAGCGCAGTAACTATTGTAAATACCACATATTCATCACTTCCGGCAGTGATATGAAGTGTTATCACATGATTCAACACAACTTCGATGTCGCGAATCAGAGGCACAATGGAAAAACGAGAGTTTATTTGTGACGGGTATACTGGAACTTGTAGCGATAATTCCGTTATGAACACAATACGATTGTCAACCTTGCGCAACGGTTGCGTTCTTGAAGCAAGCATCCACACTTGGAGCAGCATTTGGAACATGCACATGACAAGTAAAGCTGCAGTCAGTTGGGGTAGAGAGATCGAAACTGACTTCAGAAGACACGCTCGAACCTTTGAAATCAGAAATAAATGGGAACGCTCCTCGCTGAAGAAAATGTGGTCAACTTTACTGTATCCTATTTCGGATGATTCGTAAAATATTGCAGTCAAAAGTCACTTCTCATAAAATTATTGAGTAGGTCCATCACAACTGGACTCCTCTCCCTCTGAGGCTAACTTCAAGCAGTCAGGGGCACTGGACTACTAAGTAATCATTGTGTCACTGTCTATTCTAGTTCAAATGGCGCAGGACTATCAGCAAGCTTGAACAGCTCTACAGGAACTAAGATGGCTGTGAATTTCAACGGCGTAACGTCACAGCGAACCTTTTAAGACTGACGCGCGAAAGACCAACAGGCTTTGAAGTTCAACCACTAATTTTACTGAGGAAGTGCATAGCAATGCTGTCTGCTCCAGTACGAGTCCTGTTGGGATACTCCCAACTCAGTTACTCTTCTCACCTTTCTAAGGCGTGGTATCATCTTGTCTACTTACAGAGACTGTGACGTAATCGGCGCAAGTAACTGATACACAGGGACAAAGCACTGTTTTGCCCACGGGGCGGTTAAAATCATATTAAATGTTAGCATTGGAGAGCGACATTGATTTGCCAACCTCCCAACGTTACATGAATTTGGAAACGGCTCCCAACTTACCATCAATTCGCTGGTGGAGCCTGACTCATAGAACACAACTAATTAAGAGCGCCACGGAATATATGCTGCTACCTTAACTTTATCAGGGTGTTAGACCCGGTTCACCAACGCGCTGTATTGGGTGATCGGCCGGCTCTCTGCCGGAGCTCGATGGCCAGCCATTCAAACGGATTGAACACTATCTATGGGACACGGATGAATCTTGAGAGCCGACCTTGGGATGTCACCTTCAAGGCATTTTGGAAAGATTTATACCGAGTTCTCCAGTGCACTGATTTTTGAACTACTCTTCAGCGTTTACCCCATCGCTACGTGCAAAGCATCCCTTGCTGTCCTAAGGAGTGGTCTCAAACAGGATGATCTTGAGGCAGTGCATCATTGGTTGGTAGACAAGTCCCCGTTCAATAACAGCAATTCAGAACTGACGTGTGTCACAAAAGATTGGCAAAAGTTACCGGATTAGTGACAAACTAGCTGTTGTCGTTCCCAAGAAAATGTCCTTTTGGCTTCACTCCGATAAACGTCTTGAGGTGCTGGCAGTGGACTGGCCTTCAAGCAGAAGGCTGATAGCTTGCGTGCAATGCTCTATAGACCTCTAAAAAAATTACCATAGTTGTTCTTGCGCCTACTTCAGCAATAAAGTGAGGTATTGGCAGGCATGATCACCACGCCTGAGGAGAGACACACCCACCCTGGGATCTATGTAACGTTAAATCAGAATTTTACAGGTTTTGCTTTGGCCGAAGCACTTAGGCCTCTTCCCAGTGACTTACAGGTGGCTGAGTGAGACATGTCCCGTTCTATAAATTGAGATCACGAAGAATCACCCCAATCAATACCTTCTCAATATAGCAGAGACTACTATCTTAAGAGCATACAAGGCAAAACTGAGCATAACACATAGTCACCCGCTTTGCAGATGACGCAGTTTTATACGGGTTTAAACGATCTGTGGTGCGTTTCTAATGGATGTCGTGGGAGTCGTCGCTCTCAAGGCCGTCATAGCAGACACACTTCTACACCGACAACTAGCTCCTGACTTGTATGTTCTTGCGCTTATACTACCGATAATGTGGAAGTGAACGTAGTTGGCCTTGTTGCTCCGTACTATATCTCAAGGTCGATCCCACCTTGTGTAGCCATTACTCTTTGATAACTGCACGTTTCCACTAATCTTATCTGCGATTGATGAAGAACGCCATTGACACTGGTACCTAAAACAATGCATCCTGAAGACTCACCATATCCCGTTTAACTATAATAAATGGGCAAAAGTGTCACTTCCGGAAAAACACGTCTCACTTTAAATTACCACCAAATGATAAGACTTCGCGTGTGGCGTTGAGAACGCAGCCGTGTTGTACACGGCGCTGACGTTACTTCGTGACCCTGGAGCTGGAAAGACAGGCTGCTGTGGGGCAGCATTATGCTGTTCTCATACGGGGGTTACCTAGTAACAGTATTAATTGACACAGTACTATGTGACAAACTCCTCGCAAGTGGTTTGTCCGGAGGAAGCAGTTAGAAATTGCACAGAGAAGAGTATACGAAAACCGTCCCTTCGACTTCGCTTATTACCATTCAGCCTGGCTGTACATACTTCTTCCTAAGCTGCACAATACACTCAGCCACTAGGTACAACACCATCACATCCGAAGCCAACAACACTTCCAACACCATCAATACCAGCACTTCCAACAAGCGAGTAAACATAAAACATCGCCGTGGAAAGGGGCACAAACGCTTCTTTCCCATGACAGACTGATTCGCAGAACTACCACCCTAACCGTGCTTAGCTTCCCGGAGAACCAGGAGCCATCCTCGCTCATAAGAAATAATGCAAACTACGATCAACGGGAGGCAACTGCGGTCGCCTCAGGACCTCACCTCAAAGGCGAAATGACTTTCAACTTTTGGTTTGTGCCTGCTGCCTACCAACCGATCAACCAAGGCCACTGAGGATGGCATTTTAGAGTTCGTATGCTCTAGGTGGTCCGACCGTTTCTCTTCTGTTTATACTGGTTATTGACGAGTGCCCAGTTGTTTGTAATAAATACGGTCTGCCATGTGTACGCAGAAAACCGGCAACATGGAGAATTTAGCGGAAGCTTCGTACTCTTTGAGGGTCGGATCGTCTTCTGCGGTCAGCATTTTTACTCAGGTTTTGTTACCTCAGACCGGTAAGAATCACCCCTTATGGTAGGATAATTTGGAATCCGACACAGACGCACGATTCTAACGGAGAGTAACACTTCCAACGTTGGTCAAGCAGCATGGAAATAAGTCAAGTGCGTAAAGTGTCGGCACACATCTACTTACAAACACGCTGTCACGAACACGTCTTCACGCGTGGTAGTAGCCGCGCTTTCATACCTTAAGGCTGGAAAAATCAAGTATATTGTGATCTAGGATAACGTACCATCAACCACTCCATTTTGAAGAAACCTCGGCATACCGACCCGGCTAATACCGACAGACTTCTTAACACCATCCCCCCAAATTCAGGGATTCACATAGCAAACCTGGAGTATTCTTGTGCACTTCAGACGTGAATATGTTTACACACCATTAATCCGAATATCTCTGGCAAAATTCAGGAACTGAGGTGACATCGTTTTGTAGGGAAAACATCAGTGACTGGTGTGGCTGAGACACGGTTGCATCGGGATATCTTGTGCCAAAATCGAGATAAGGGCCCATGAATTGTTCAATGCAGATTGAGAAATTGGCAGTAACGGTGGGTACACCCCTGTGTACCGATTCATATTCAACTGTAATTGGCTGAAGCTCTGTACTTGTAGGTATCCCGATTACGCTGTTGCGCTAGCTTGACTGCAGCGCATTTACCGGTTGACTACGAGGTTTTTGTTTGCAGAGAACCAAACTCTAACGAGGTGGTAAATGTATCCGTCGTTAAACCGCAACGAGGTGCTTGCTTTTGCCAGAAGAACTATTACATCGTTGTAAGAGACTACTATCAATCCTTCTGAAAGCGCGGATGGTCGCTTGGGTAGGACTGCCTTACTGTAATTGGTATGGTATGGATAGTTGAAAGGGGTAGTTTTTATAACAAGATGCTGACGTACGAGGAAAATTTAGAACACTCAAAGGAAGAAAATGGAAGTAAACCTCAACAGCAAATCCCCCAAATTCACAACGTCCGGGATCAAGTATTAACGGGAACACTATCTAACAGGAGTCACGTAATCGCGGAGCGGTAAAACATAATTGGAACTAAGGTACACGTAAACAGAGGTTCACTAGTGAGACGGAAGAACAGACAAAGTGCCCGCATTTGAGCTTTCCTTCTGGGTAATTTATCTCGTCCTCATCTTCACCTGTGCTTGATTCTTCCGATAGAGTGATTTTCCGTAAGCTGGTAACCGATGGCAAACCCTCTTTAAAGGTGCTTCCTACTGAACTCCTTTTCCTTCTGCGAAATATGGATATGGAACTAATTCACATTCACGTTGAGGGAGCTTTTTCGTTTTAATTAGTACCATGTAGACTTCAACCATTCCGATCGCTCCTCCCAACGATTTTAGTCGTGCAATACAGCCTTTCTAACTCAAACGTGTGAACCACCGTTAGAAAAACTGTTGATCACAAATTACTCAGTGGACTGTCCTAAATCGGCAGAAGCGACTTTGGACCATAATTATGACAAAGACCTCATAAGTACCGGTGCAGCCGGCAAATTTTTGAACAGAGAAGAAATCACCCATGACTTCCTGGGCGGTTTAACAACCAAAAGCCATCACGTCCTGGTCGTATTTCGATGACCGGTCCGGATGTGGCTGAACAGCTCATATTGAGGTTATCTCTCGAAGCAAATGGTTGCCCGCCAGTCCACTGTTTGCAACATTACTGTCTAGTGAACTTGAGATATCGCACATCGAAAGTTCCCACCTGGCGATCACTTACGAGTAGCTATGATCATAAAAGCTGGTTCCTCTCCGTTTCTTCATGCCAGCACATTTGTTTACTGACGGGGAAACACATCTGACCTGTCTGTCGGGAGCCCCTTCCACTGTTCTATCGGTGGCTGTCCAATATCTCCACTCAAAAGGCAGTGGAGTCTGTCGAGATTTTTATGGGATGCTGGATAGTTTTCGAGATTTCTGCTGCCGGTTTGATTAACATTGGAAGCTAACCGTACGTCTTGTTATCTTTTTAAAATAAACCGCAGTAACCACGTTTGTTCTTATTTTAGTTACTGCTACCCTTTTCTTCCACCGCTACTCAGTCCAATCCCTGCAAAGCCACCACTTTCAAAATCGGACGTTTTCTTTCTAGATGTGTTTTGAGTAACTTATGGACCTTAATAGTCCTCGATCAGCGAAGAGTCGCCTTGCTCAAAACGAAACAATAAAAGTTTGTGTAATCCAAACTCTCTTCCATCATCCCTAATGCCAGATCGTTCGCTAACGATTCAGGTTCACACCGAGTTACTCGCAATCTGATGTTCAATGAGAAGTTGCTGGCCATAGCACACTCTCATCCCCTGCATTCTGGAGATCTTGAAGCTTTATATCTGGCAAAGATGACCTACCCCGCACTGAAAAACCTACAAGTTCCTTCGGAACTTTATACAGGAACCCCTTTGTTATAATATAATCCGGCTATAGCCTGCCTTCACTCCACTTGTGTGAATGCTGTTTGAACATATTTGCATCCACATAGGGAGTGCAGGAGGAGTCCACGCCAGAAAGTCACACAGCAAGCATGAAGAGTTCAACTTCTCGCCGCCAGTTCATGTGCAGTGAGAAAAATGAGTTAACTGCAATAAACCCCGGTACGAAATAACGAGTAAAGTCGTGATCAAACCCACCGAAGGTGAGCAGTGCTCATGGAACATCCAGCAATATTTTGAAGTATGGGAGGGTTCCAGGCACAGTTGATGTGTGGAGCTCTGGATCTGAAAATGGATTCAGCGATGGAATGTTTCATCTGTCTGCTAATCGCCGACATTTAGAGGGAAGTGACATGTGCTCGTAACAGAGTTTCTATCCAAACCTGTTTCAGACATTTATTCAAACGTTTATTTCAAACAGGTCCAGAAGTCTGCTTTGAAGAATTCGAACAAACATTTGGAGTGTTGTATGATGAAGCAGTTAAGCGGAGTTAGCATGATGAGGTATGAAGTAGTGAAAAAGCCCCAAGATTCCCCTTAAAGACCGTCTTAAGCAAGCGCTGGTGCTCGAACAGAAGAGAGAGCAAGTAATACTAAGGCAATTTGACAGAAGCGAGCAAGTAAATTAACCTCCCCTTGTGCCTGTGGTTATGAGCAGTGAGGAGGATCTGGCGTCTGCCTCTGAAAGTTGGATGCTGGATGGTGTACTTTCTGGGATTTCAAGGAATTTCCGTGGAGTAACTGAGAAAAGACTTGTTGAAAACCAAAGTGACAAATTTTCCGCTGCTAGGTGAAGTCGCCGTCCCCAATCTCAGCCGGTCAGTGCTGATTGTACTACAATTTCCAGCCCGATCGGCAATGAAGTACTTGTCCTGGCATGATGTAACGTTGAGTGATTCGTAGTAGGGGAGTCGCAGTGATCACTTTACTGAATCACATCTAGTAGACACATGTAAGCCTGTGTGTGAATCCCGAATAATACGATTGGGTCAGACGTGTTTCCGGGGCTTGAGTAAACGAAGATTCTCTACAGGTTTCGTTGCGGCTGCTAAGTGTAAGAAGACCCCTGAAAAATTTCACCGGGTAACTGCAGAGTCAACCCATAGGCTAATTACGCTGAAGTGATTCCGAGGTCTTTCTTCAGAGTTGATTTCACGCTTAACAAGGTAGGCGGGAAAGCACTCCACTCATATGTGTTTTGGAGATTTGACAGTCAATGTTGTCTTCATGTGCCAATGGAAACGCCCCGCGAAACCATACGAAGAGAGGTGACCGTCGTTTTGTTGTATTTGCAAGGATTTCAACCTACAAGTCGAATCAGGAAAGAGGGTTTCTTGGAGCTGCACGCCTCTAGCTTTGGTCACCACGGAAAATGCACCGGAACTAACCATACAGTGAAAGAGAGAACTAGAGGTGGTTTTGCTAGTGGTATCCGGGGCTGTTGACCACCGGCCAACGAGCGAACCGATAAACACAAGGGTGGGAAGGCCCTTCTATCAGATTATGACAGTTGACCAACAATATTCAATTGAATGTGTAGGAATCGATAATAAATCGATAACTGAAGAAACACTGTGGAGGGGGATCTTGCTACGCTGGCAGTGCGGTCAGAAACTAGCCAAGTTGTCTACTTCTTGGTCCATACAAGGCCAGACGTAACGTTGAGAAACGATTTTGAGGGTATCTTGTACACCGGGAGTGAGATCGGCTATAGAAGTGCGAACACGGGTGTATGACCAGTAAGCAGATCGAGCGGTCAATGATTAGATGTAGTGACGTTGCGCACGATTCCGGAATGAAGTGCAAAAAGAGGGGTTTGGACAACCGGAGAGATGAGAATATTTTGAGGTGGAATAATTTCGCAGTTTAGATGTGGTTCTGTCAAGTTCTCTTGGCTTGTGTCGGGCAAAGTTGAGACCGCATCAATGTATGGTTCAATAATAATACCATTAATAATAACGGTATATTTCTCAAAGCGTTTGTGAGAAACAGGCTCGGGAGAGCGTGATCAGCGTACAGATATTTAAGCATATGCGCATTTGAACACCAAATTTGAAAATTGTACAACGATTCAGCTATGTAAATAGAGCAAGGGAACAAACAAAAACGGACATTATATGGAGAGAAAATTCAAGTTTAGGGAAAAAACTTCAAGCTACATAATTCTGAGACGATAGTACTTGGGGTCTGCACAATTCGATAAAATGATTGATTTGTTACATCAATTGAGACTCCACAAGGTGACTACTGGCTTAATGTCTGAGATCGTTTCAAAAAGTGGGTGGTTGGAGGATGGAGGGGGTGTATTGGCGAAGAATTTGGTCAATATTCCATGTAGATAGTCCCGGAAAAATGTACAGAAAAGTTTTTATGGTGTGGGCGAGGTGGAGACGCATATGCTTTCGCGGAGAGCACATGGATCTATCACCGGACGTCATTCTTCGCTCAAATTCCAAAGAATTTCGAGAACCTCGCGATATGTCCAACCATTGCGGAATTTCAAGTGTCCGGGCGGGGCGGGACGTTTTCTCGCGCGGGATATATCACTGAAACCAAGAATGGGGAGAGCGTCCACCACGACAGTAGAAGATCATGGAATGTGACAGATGTCCATAATAAATTGAACGCGGAAACCAAGGTGAAGGATTTCAGGGGGATTGTTTGTCCGGTAAGGAGTCAAGCACGTAGATAAGTAGTTTATTTTCGGTCGGAACAGTGAAAACTGGACCTTTTAATAGGTGCCGGAAATCACGAATTGGCAGGGAAATCATCAGTAGTTCCCCACTGAGTGTAATATAATTGGCTTCCACGTACGTCAGCTTTCGAGAGAACAACGAGAGAAGTTCAAATTCCCCTCTGATAGGCTGCTGCGTGAATTCACAAACTACGTTTGCCGAAGCATCGTGCATGAGAAATAATCGCTTTCCAGCATTGAACACATTTGGAACTGGAAAGCAGGAGACAACGTCTTTCTTCGGTCTTCGGAGAATGTTGGTTTGTAGCTGTAAACTATGTGAACAGCGTGGTGTGTAATGCGAGTGATAGTTGATCCTAATAATGAGACGTTGAAGTTTTTGCGGAACTTCCTTGTCCAATGCTTAGATACGTCTGAAATCAACAACACGACCCGAAAATCCAAGTGGACCAACACCAAATAGAAGAATCAGTGGTGATTTCTAATTGTGTGAAACGTGCGAACAAAAAACGGAAATGTTGTTCACGTTCGTAATGTCTTCGATTTATAATGAACAAACTCAACAGCACAAGTGATCTCGTCCATAGAGCACTAGAAAGTTTAAACGGCGTTGGGCAGAACAAACGGCTTTCGAGGAAACTAAAAAGGCCCAAAAAGATTTGTTATTTCCGTTTCTGAAGTATCATCGGGTCTAGAGGAATGTGATGATATACGCGCGCCCAGTCAGTTTTTGAAAAAGAAAGGCTTTGCTACCCAGAGCAGGGAAAAACTGGAATGTGGAGAATAGGATAGAAACATGAATTTTAACACCACTGCTTACGAAACAATCGCCGAGCGAACGCTAATCTACCAGGGTTCTGGGAACGGTATATAGTGCGGTTGACTGACATCTGTTTGAGGGCCCGATAATATCCGGTTGTGAGCAAACTCAGCTGTGGCAGGTTCAAGCTTTATGGGTAGTAATAGAGGCGATCTGGTGATAGCTGGACTTATTGCAGTGATGATGTGGTGAACCGCCTCGTGCTGAATTGTGGGATGGTTCGCACTAAGAGGTTGTGGGTTGTAATAAATATTAAAACAACAGAAAATCGGGTGTGAGTGAGCGCAGGTCAATGGCTCTAACTCAGACTTGTTTGCTGTGCACCCTAGGCAGAGTTGTACGACCCAGACGACTCTTTTGTGACACGTTAACGCCAACTCAAAAAACCAACAGGAAACCAACACCCATGATTGCATTCTGAACATCTGCAACGGTGGATATGCAGCGAAATTGTCTTCGCAAACCTAGATCAAGTGTGAGTGAGCGTGTGTGATACATCGCAAGTGGACTTCCGTCGGCGGCTTGCGGCACACGCGAGTGAACTGGGGAAATAATTCCTGCTCTCCATGAGATGGCACTCACTTCGACTCCAGTATCCAAGAAAAAGCTTATGTCAGTTGACTTCTCCGATATGAATAACAAACGGCATGCTGGCATCAAGTCAGTGAGAGACGTCGCTTCTAACAACTGGCCCGTGCGTTCTCCCAAAATGTGGATTCGAAAGAGTACGGTTGATCGTACGTCCACGCGCGATGACGGGAGTTCTGGCGGAAACAACGAATTGATGTGTTCTTACTCAGTACATAAAGAAGCTGACGATTGTATGAACGCGTGCTGGATGGTAGCCGACTCTTACGGGACATGTAGCCCATCACCTGTCGCAACTGTCTTGAGTACGGCCAGCTGCGACGTGAATACATTCTTTGGTTGCTGAAGTGTGATGGGTAAGACACGCACTTGAATAAAAAGCTCTTATTTTCGCGGTCCACCGTTAAGATGTTTGTCCGTAACTGTTCGGTGTTCTCAGAGATTTCCCGTTCTCAATCGTTTTTTGTTGCGGCCGACTTCCAGAGCGTCTGGCTTGCTAGTTAGCACCTGCTAAAATGGGAGACGAGGGGTAACTTCAAGCAGACGGCGCACGCTTCAATGGAACCGATTATGATGAGGGGCTCGTTTTCTGTGATGAAGGAAATACTTCAACAGCTATGTGAGTAAAAAAATTATTAGAAAATTGGTGTGATTTTGCAGGGCCAGACTCAGGGTTTAGTGTAGCTTGAAAGCGTTACTATGTTGAAGTCTGCCTTCCGGAAGCTTCGGAATAAAGTCTGTGTCACAGCTTTCTGAAGTCGGCAGCGGAGGGAATGAGCAGCTAGCATAAAAAGATCACTGGACCCAGCGTTGTATCTAAGACCACTCTATATACCAGATCAAGCAAGCAGCATATTCGTTCAGGAAGGTCCCTCGTGGTTTCATCAACATCTTATGCCCAGGCTTTCTCATGATTCAACATAGCCAAGAACTGTAAAAAATCGAAAATTCCTTCTGAAAAGCGGAAATTACCTACACTAAGAAGATGCGGGGAGTGATAGAGAAACCGCGAGCGACAAATGGCGGTAGGAATTCTCCTTCTATCAGATATGCTGCGTGACGACCAGCGGTAAACAACACTGTCAATAAACTTTTTACCACCACAAATTCGAAGTTTGGCCGAAAAAGCGTTGAGTCCACCTATGATAGTCAAAACACAAAGCTGACGGCCTAGGAGTCCGTTCGACGCAGTGAATACCTAGGAATATATAATCCACTGGCACTGACGTCCGTGTCAGCCAGTTTGCAGTAGAAGCAAGAACGTGGGGGCTAGTGTAGTGGGCCACACGCGTTATTTCTGGTGGGCTGTTCGAAAGGTACAGACAGTTAACATACACGCACCTGTGGGCAGCGTACAAAAGAAGATGTAAGAACACGGGGAGGAGCTTGAAAAAAAAATCCATGTGTACCGATCTCTGCTGTTTATTGTTAACTGGGTTAGAGTTACGGATGGCGATTTTACTCATTGTGTTTTCAACCTTCACACATGCCCGGACGTTTGTTCGAACACTTCGAGATAATGACAATTATTTGACGCACTCAAATGTACAACTCAATCGAATGTTCAATCGCAAATTTTCTGTTGTCTCGCTATCAACTTGTTCTCACTTTGGCTTCGCGTATCGACAATACACGCCTTGGTTACTCTGAGTTGTTTTCCACCGGTTGACTCTGGTTCGCTAGACCATTCACGAATAACGAGGAGGAATGCGTACACGGTGGCAGAGTTCCGCTAGTCCTGCAGGAAAGCAGCGGACGTATCATCACTTATTGAGCATATGTGAAATTCTCACTCGGATGCCTTCTCACATTTATTAAGGTGGTCTTCTGTATCCAAGGCTCATGCGGCCATCCCATGACTTAGAACACAGACAAGCATGCATGCTTGTCATATGCCTCATGGGAATGTCACGGAAGAAGTGAGTTTCCTCCAAAATAATAATAGTAAGGTAAATGTAAATAAACGGTGTAAAACAAGTGATCAATGAACGGGTGCAAATCGATTTATGACTGCAGCGGCACAATATTGATCAAGAATGCCTGCTTGATAGTTGTGACGTCGCTGAGTGAAAGTAATGAGGACGAAGTGCTGAACTGTCCACCAACACAAGCAGCGAACGTTCGTAAAATGTAGGCCGGCCGTTTCTACTTTGAATGCTCGTAACCCTTACATGCCAACTTTGGGGCAACATCGAGACAGAAAAGAACAGAGTCCCCTAGAAGCAAGGGTTCCAGTAGCAGTCTTGTAAAAGGAAGCAAAACAAACAAGTGTGAATCAAAGCAAAGACCCACCACAAACAAAACCTAAAACGGCGCCAGCAACACAGCTGCACGCTGTGTTGCAAAACCCACATTTAATCCGTTTGCGCTTGTTGGCTTTAGCCGTACGTTGCATATTTTTCCAGGTATAACAAATTCTACTCTGCAGTCACTAATGAACTGCATGCTCATTGGTCGAGAAATAAAACCACCTCAAACTGACTAAACCAATGAGATTGTGAAAACATTCTTTTGGTTTCGTGTTTTCGCCGCACGTCCCAGTTACCTTTGCTGTGTATGCTGGGTGTCGGTTTGGATTTGTATATGGACTTAGATTTCAGGGAAATTCTGATACATGCGATCAGAGGAAACCAAATCTGAGGAACCCAGCCGTTTCGTTGATGGGCTTGATAATTTTGTTCTCTTTTTGTTGATTATACCTTTCGCGTTCTTCGGGTTTATTTTGGTCAAAACCATATGGTAGTTTAATACTTTCGAAATAATTTTTCCTCAGGTTTTTCTGCGATTCTCCAAACACTAATTCGCACCTACCTTTGGCAGAACCTACTGGGACGGCTGAGCACGACCAAGAAGAATGTCCAATTTGTATGGAATCAATCACGTTCGGAGTTGAAACTGATTGCACACACAGATTTTGCGGTAAGATTTATGCAGTTGCTTGTATCTTGTACAAAATGTATGTACGAATTCAGTAGCCTACATGTCTGAAGTACATTCCGTTGGAGACTATGGACAGTTTCCAGAACTTCGTCATTTGAATGAGTTCGGTTGAGTCCCTTGTGCGTAATACAAGTGACGAGACGGAAGGCCAAAATAAAAAGGTAATCTTACGTAAGTTTTTCAACATCGCCAAAGGGACAGAAGTTTCAGTACGTGTCGGGATCGTTCGGTTTGGAATTAACGTCAACGTGACAACCACCGGCCATCGCTCCATACTTTCTGTTTACAATCTGGATTCGAAAGAAAGCAATGAGACACCCTACAGCCTGTTGGTAATAGGTGAATAGACATTGTCGTTGGCTTGATCAACATTATTCACTTTGTAGTGGACAAGTAGGTATGCGCTTGGCTGTCGTCCACTAGCAATTTAGAACGCCTTTTCTAAAGGGCAGTGACAATTTAGTTCCGACTGGTATCAAACCAAAACGCGTTAGGGTTTGCAAACAGATCTTATATTTCTCGCAGTTTTTGGAAATATGATAGTTTTAGCCCAATCTGAGACCAGCGGCAACAGCTTAGAGAAGCGCTAAGTGGGCTGCACTCCACTCGGTGGCAGTCAAGAGCGCGCCAGGCGAAAAGTCCGTAGGATGTTCGACTGAGTTAACCAACGCTCAAAATAGCACAGGTAAACGACCTTGAAGAATAGAATGATAGATGCGTCGTTGAGAAAATGGCAGTTGTTCGATGTGTGCAATTAGTTGTACCACGGAAAAAATGGCACTGAGTTCACACCAGGCCTCCTAAAGCAGGTGTGCACAGAATCATGCGTACAGAACGGACGAGCGAGTAAACACAGTTACAGCCGGGATCCATAAAAAGCTACACGATCACAGGTCACTACAACTTCCAGAGGATAGCGCGCCAGCGCCTGTGAGTATTGCGGATGCTACTCTGTTATCGTGTACTTGCTAAACGTTGTCAGGAATGGAGGACGAGTTAATCTTGACGTATACCGAATTTGATGTGGGATTTGAGTGAATACATATCTAAATGAACTTTCCTACCCCAAGACGAAATTCCACCCACGCATATCTTCATGTCAAATTCCAATGCTATAGTGAGCCCCCTTTGTTTGAAGGACGTCAGACTCTCAGCTATGATGAAAGACGAGCTAATCTCCCCGTGCTTTTCATTGTGTAACGACCTGGAGATTCTATTAACCTCTCTGCTGTGTGACGCGTAAAACAGTTCCAAAATCTGCGGTTATACATCGCACCGTGGTCATTAAGAAAGTTTGCATGATTTATGCCGTACGAGTGTTTATTCACATGCCATTTGATTATCTGGCGCAAGTCGAAAAGCAACACGCCTCCCGTTTACTCGCTCGTCGACAGCTGGTCTCCAACTTCTTCGGCTGTTTTTGTCAGTGCCGTTTATAGTGCCATATAAAACGATTTGTACATTCCGTATAATTAGTACGCACTTCCCATTTTCAATAGTTTTTCACATATTACATCCGGCTAACGCATATCTGTAAACAGCGACTTAATGCTTCACGCACTAAAGCAGATACGTCGATCCTCATGTGGTTTATAATTGACCTACAGTAGTTAGGAGGTCATTTAGTTATCCAAACTCATTGGCTAGAAAAGTTAGAACCTCCAATATTGTATCACCACTTCCTATAAACCAAAGCAACATGATGTCAATCGGGCCAACATTGTGGAAAAATTTAAACATAGGCGTCGAATTTAACAGACCAACCTATTACCGCACAGGTCACGCAGTGGAAGCAAGTAACCGGATGTGTTATCTTGGAGTGCTTCACTCTGGGAACTAACATTTTTCGTCATATACGTATAAGTCTGCAGTCTGTGTCTGTTGGTTCCATTGACAATTAGCTCCTTGGTATCGATTGCTAAAATGGACTGAGATGATCTACTGGCATCCTTCGATACAAAAACATTTTATTTCGCTGGTGCTTGCGGCCTGCTAAATTTTCTGAGGTTGCCATGTAAGGTGTCGGGTCGGATCTCCACTTATTGTTTTGTGCCAGGAAATTTTCTAAAGACAATGCTTCTTCTGGTCAGCTGTTTGCCGTACCGCAAGTAACAGTATCTGTCTTTGGTTGCCTGATATTTGAGCTGGGTAATAGTTGAAATTTAATGGAATTGAGTGATTGAATTTGCATTTCAAGTTTGTTTAATGGACTTGCCTCGCCACAGTTCAGTTCATTTTCTGAACTGCTACTGGTTACGGTCCGAACGCCTGGCCCGTGTTCTCACTTGCTTTTCGTCAGTGTCGACCTCGTTTATAGTTGACAGCTACGCGATCATTATGGAATCTGGCTTTATTCAAACTGTTAAGGTGCAACGTCGCGCATTAACACACACTAACTCGGAAACGGATACTTACAAAAAGACAGCGCGGACGTGTATCGGCTTTCCACGGTTGTTCAAGTGGAGTGCTATTTGCACGGATTTGCTATTTAAGCGCTATTCAGTGTTGCCATAACTCTGGCTAGTGTAACGGTATCCGAGCTATGTGTCTACCGTAGTACAGCAGCATTCTCAACACCACCACTACTAACAAAAACAAATAAACAGGATGGTGTTGCCTTTAAAGTCGAGTCTATTGCTTACTGCAGACAATAATCTAATTTGTTAACGCGACTCCAGATACCGTGCTCTGGGTTGTATGTATTCCTGTCATACCTATTATGATAGTTAGAACTTCCGCATTTAATTCAAACATCGGACATCCGAATTAGATTATCATGGCTTTGTTGACTTGCTTACTTCTGATCAGAGTAGCCATAATGTCGACGAAAATTGCGTGTGGCAACAAACATTGGCGGATCCACTTAATTGTTGATGCATCTTCCTCTTGTCTTTGAATAACAATGAAAGCTTCACAGGCGTTTACTGTGTCCAGTTTGAAGCTGATACTTCGCGAATGAAGCAGTCTGCTCTGGTGATCCCCTGCTATGCAGCTAATGGCTTAAGGGTGTCCGAGTGATTGACGACCTACAGATTCTCCCCATTGTGACTTATCATCATCAGCATAACAGCAGTGAGACTGGCAAGAAGATACTGTGGCTGAGGCTTCCACTGACCTCAGCAGTGACGTTGAATATCCTAGAAAAAAACTGTCGGGGAAGTCGCCAGTTCCCCAAAAATATTGTGCGACAAAGCCTAACAAAGTACCCTGGCGAGTGACCTTCATAGTTGGCACGGTCATGCGCCACTTCGTCCTTCAACCCTTGTAACAAATCTCTGGCATCCCACCTACGCGCCTCCACGCTCACATGCCTACATCCCGCCTATGTGCATCACTGTACTATTCGGGTCATCATTCGGTCTTCCTATTGGTCACAAACCCCTTAAATATGGTTTGGTTTGTGACCGTGTTGCCTTCGGACTGAGTGACATAAAGGAACTCTGTCCGGAAGCCAGTCTTCTCTCTGTGTTCATGGGTTAGCCTTGGGTGGTTGGGTTGGTTGGGAAGTCACGAACTAGTCATGCATATTCCGTAGTCCGTTGTTCGTTACCGTTGACTATCGTTCCGTTATACGTCATCTCACTGACCGTTATTCCGTTATCTGTTTACGTGCCTGTAGGACAAGCGAACCAGTCACAACAAGAACGTCACTAAGAAGGTTAAAAATTAATAAAAGAAGACTGAGCGGAAGAACTAGTGATGTAGATGCAGGTACGCCATTGACTACGGCACACCATCACCTCGGATAGCGTTTCTAACCGGTGACTCGAGTGATCACGATGACCCCAGCCAGACAAGCAACACCTACCCACTTTGCTCAGTGAAGCAGTCAGCGTCTTCATACTTTGTGACCATTTGGTTGCCTTATCACCACGCGGTTTCATCCAGCTGTTGGTTACTCCAGCATACGGTGCCCCGTACGGTCGGTACACGATCAGATGGCATGCGGAGTACGTGATCCGACCATCGCAAGCTGTGCAACGTGAGTTGCTGACCAATTGATCGTGCATCCCGAGCGTTCCGAAACATGCGCTGACAAACGGCTGTATTGTTCACGTGGTCATTCCACTTGATGCGGGATAAGTGGCCGAAACAACGATGACCAAACGTAGTATGTTGACACCTTTGCCGTGTACAAGCCACATTTATGAACTGTAGGGCAAAATGGAACGCGCACAAGCATTGTATATCCCTCTTTTGGGCGACTACCGAACGTCTTTCAGGCACAACAGATGCCGTGTGTTTGCTAAGACAGTTCGTGTCTGCTATTCTTGCCGATATCTCATCCGCAATATTACGGGCTGGTAAGTTATTACTACTCAAGCGTACGGAACTGTCCATAATCTCAAGCGGAATACCTGTAGTGAAGAAAGTAGGGGTGGAAATATCTCAGGATTGTAGAAGAACTCTGCAATTTGCAGGTGCGAAGCGCATTGCCTACAAACCAGCTTAGTCACACACCCTGTCCAACATGTTTTCGGCAGAAGGGCCAAGTAAGACAATGCCATCTACATAAACCCTATCGGTCAACCTAGCGCCAGCAAGAAGTTGAACACCTATTTCACCGGTACTCCTCAAGCACACCCTCCAGAATGTCATCCATGACAAAATTGAACAAGAAGGAGGAAATCGGACATTCTTGACGAACACCATTACAAGTGATGAACGCCCAAGCAAGGTGAGGAGTTGTGGACAACTATCTCAGGCGTTCATCACTTCTAATGGTGTTCGACTAGGGTGTTAGGTTTCCTGCTTCTAGAGTGAGCATACAGTGATATCAACAGATTCACGTATTTCCCTGGAACTCCTTTGCGAAAGAAATGGTTTCAGAGAACCTTACGAGCAACTAAATCGAAAACACCCTGTAGGTCAAAAAAGACCACGACCATCGGCTACCCATGAGTGTTGATTTGCCAAGACCCGTCGCATTTTATAAGTGTAATCAATCCACCCTCGGCTGGATCGGAATCGTGTCTGTTCCTCATGTATTCGACTTTCCCTGGGCTTAGTGAACCGACGTAAAATGAGGCAAATGGGTAAATTGGACACAACAGACACTAGACTGATGCCACTGTTATTGTCACATGGACTTCCCTCTCCCTTCTTGAAAACAGGAATTACCGTTGATAGGCGCCAATTACTAGGTACCTCTTCGGTTTCTCGAAATCGTCTAGAGGGGTTCGTGATATCAACCTCTGCCCGCATTCTTTGAAAAAAGAAAGTGAGAGGAGGTATGTTCTGGGAGCCTTGTTACGCTCCAATGATGTAAGTTCCAGGGCCACTTATGATTTTGACGGAGGGCTATCTGGAACGCAGTAACTGACCATTTGGGTCTCATCATCCATATGGTATGGTTGAGGCCAACTGAACTGTCCTTCAGAATGTTCAGCCCAGCTGTCAAGTCGGCGCGATTGATTGGTGAGATGTGAACCATCTTTTCTACATGTGGTCCCATTTACACTAACTCGACGACCGGAACAACCACGGATCAAGGAAAAATGCCTTCTGCTGTTCCTTGATAAAAAGGCTCTCCATCCCTTTCGACTGCTCGACGATGTAGTGCTCACGGTCTTTGCACAAGCTTTTAGTCAGTTTGCGTTTAAGTTATCGGCGGTCGTCATAATATTTAGACGTGACGGGAATCCAGCCCTATCGCAACCGAACAGCTCCTTAGGAACGTACGTCTTCTTGACAAGCGTTCCTAGCTGCTGCGATTTATTGCCATTGTTCGTCGAGATTTCGCAACTGACTCGAACTAAGCAACTTGTTCACCAACACTCCTTGATAAGCGTTCTTCACACTCTCTTCGCTTGAATGCCAGTTAGGTGTCCTTCAGTAACGAGCATACGTCCTCTGGGCAAGTGACAAAACATTGTGACCACCTGAAAAGTTTGGTGTACACGGTTTTCTCTCCCTGCGGACACCAGAAGCGGCCTTGTGCGATGCAACCCACCCAGCCAGGGAGCGTAGCATATTTTAGAAACGACAGTTGGTATACGATTTTTAGGTTGCTTGACAGCTCGATTGTCTACAAAGTCCATTCACGTGTCGCTTTTTTGACACGATTATTTAATTCGGTTTCCTTAAATTTTGCGACTTGCTTTTTGCCATTCTGCAGGGGTTAACTATCTTCCTTCGAGGTGGAATTGAAGACTTTCTTTTGCGATGTCATTTGTACCGTTTTATTGGACGGCTGAAGAGTTCATACATAGGATAGAAGCTGAGAATGAACATACTGGCCACTTTGGTCTTCTACAAATTGGTCGCAAACCTGAACCGTAATATCTCTGGGGTGTCAGAACGTCTAGGAAAAAGTTGGTTAAATCATTCCTGTGTAGTGGTTTCGAATGGATTATGTAATCAATTTGCACCGATTTTCTCTCCTATGATGTCCATGTATCTTCTGTGTAGGTGTGCGTTTCCTGTTTGTTCCCTTATTTTCATTAGGAAATCATTATTAGGAAACCCACCAAAATGGAATTCAGTGGGCTGCCCTTGACACTATCAAATGGGTGGTAACCCTGCGCTCAAAACTGTTCTGTGCGTTGCAAGTACCGAGTTTTTGAAGCTTTTTTAAGTGTTCAGGGTTTACGGGAAGTTGAGTACTGTGCAAATCACTGCACTCAGATAAATTCGGTAGGGTATTTATGAGACGATTGTATTTGATATGCATGTAAGTGAATTTCATCAGTGTTCACTGTGAAGGTGCCCAATTTGCTCTTAAACATCCCGAAGTCAGTCCTTTTTGGTACTGGTCTCAATATATCCACAAGCTAAATTTCCGATCCATTTATTCTCATCTTACGGTTAGTCCATTAGGTGGGTTGTTGTACTTTGGTCATCACGGAATCTGTCAGAAGTTCGTGCTTGCTCCAGTTCCATTCCGTTCCTCAATGATCAACCTGGATTGTCGTTTAAAGTGGGAGTTCCTGTTTAATGATTATCGACCCTTCAGGCTTGCTGAGTTGCACACGTTTTCATATATAGACTGTCCCCCAGAGTGAGATCGTTATTGGATCAAGATTCCATTTCACATTCAGGGCGACGAGTGAAACAATCACAACCTATTCACAGGAGCTTTGTTTTTCATATTTAGTTTCTCTTAGGCGCAGACACTAGCGATACACCACTCATGAGCCAAACTGGACAAATACGTTTTGTCTATCAAGTGACGTTGCTCTCGTTCGTGTAGACCAAAGCTGTCCTACTAATATGGCTCATCATCGGCCGATCATAGTAAGCACTAGTTTTTGCCTAATCCCGCACCGCTTTTCTTCCGTGCTGATATTCTTAGTCGTATGAAAGCATCATTCAGTCGCGTTGGGTCCTACCAGACTTAGTAAGAAAAAGCCCACTGTGTTTGCGGTCATTTTTAAGGTCCATTTGGTTCCGACAGGTGTCGTTGGTAAGTCATGTTCTCTCTTTCTTGCTTGGGTCTTACTGGCGGTGTTTGACACTAAATACCCTTCGGACTGTGTGAGCGGTCGTTCTCGTGTGCCTAACATCCCGCGAAAATGTCTATTCTCTTATGCTACTACAAACAGACAAAAAGTGTATAACGAGAGCACCCGAAGTAATTGAGTCTTGATAACCTCTTTCCCCTAGTTCATTGGGGGTCTACTGGAATTGCCAAGTTATACACGTATCATTTGAAGTTAGCTATCTAAGTTAAGTAATTCATTGGAAGAAATTAGCAGCAGCATCGTTTCATTTTCTCCGCCTACCAGATTCAACAGTATGAACCAGCCGGCTCACGTCACACGACAACCGATGTGACGTGGGACTCGTATTTTGATTGAATTTGTACGGTTGCGTATGAACTGAAATATTCCAGTGACCTCCTTCCTATAAGGTCGCTTCCGAACATATACCGCGTGCGTCATTCCTCAGAGTGATCATTTTTAAAGTAAATAGGTACGCCCTGTCCCCACAAATGCAATTCTCGTGCAAAGGTCTTGTTGTCCATCAAGGTTGATTTTAATAATCGTTGTTTGTCGCATTGTTGGGGATTATTTGAATATAATTCACTCGCACTTATCGACATCCCGCACGGTTATAAAACAATAGTGGCTACAAGATTGAGCAAGCATCATACCACGTTAACAAAGTGTGGGTAGTGTGAAAATTGCTTCGACCCGGATGATCCGCAGGTGTTTGCACACGCAACAACGATATAAAATTCACGCTTGCAGACAGCTGAGTGTCGGCGACGGTATTTGTAGATATGATTAAACTTTGCAATTCTGGTAAACATTGCTGCATAAGAGTTTGGTTAAGAAAGGAGGGCAGTGTCAAAGACTAGAAGGCCCAATGAAAAAGCGTAAAGTATTATTGTGATGTAGTACTGCAAACGATACAGTGACGTTTATGGTGACTAAAAGTGTCCACCCTGGTGTTCTCAAATAGGCGACCGTGCATTACACGGTGCACGGTTTTCAGGGGACAGCAGTGGTCAGATGACGCATAACATGCACCACGGCTGCCGAAGTGTATCAACAGCAATGGTGATTTAGCCATTGTTGGGCAACTTAACCCCTTACGTGTACTTTGATTTCGATATCATTGGGCTTATTTTCTGATCACCGATTGCAGCATGTGAGTTGTAGCCTCGAGAAACTGGGATTGTAAGGGTGTCCAAGGCGAAATATGGGAAATATGGGAAATCTTTTCTGAGGCATTTGTGCTTAAAATTTTCGGAGGTTGAATGCAGCGTTTGTAAAAAGGTTGATATTTGTTTGTTTTTGTTATGCATCTCAGGCGTGTATTTTGGACACAATTTATTCGGCCGAAAAACCTAGTCGGAATATACTAGGCACTATCTTCACAGCAACTTTTGGGAAGTGTGATGAGTGCATCAAATTCCTTATGAATGCGAATGTTGATCAGTCCCTGTTTAACGATGATGGGGATGTCAAGTGTATTTTGCCCGCCTGTGAGAGATTCTATCAATGTGCCCTGCAAAGTATTTTAATTTCAAACTGTCCTGTGCCGCCCTTCAGCTGGGTGCTTATCCTGGTCGGTTACACTTAACTGGAAGGGAGTTCGCGAAAGCAAGGCTGTAACCCGCATGAAGTACTCATCGATCCGTACTCAGTACATTAATATGAAATGTAGTCTTGTGGAGATTCGGGATTGACAGTGCCTGAGAAACGACTAATACCTTCGAGATTAAGTAAAGACGGATATCAATAGACAACCCTGCGTAATTTTTTGCAGCGTGATAAAACACTCGGCTACCCTCCAATACATGAAATCTCCGAACAAAGACTGCTTTCTGTTTTTCTCGAGGGTGATGTTTTTTGAGGGGTTAACTGTACCAGGATGCTGGAATCTTGATAGAAGGATGGTTATGCTTCTAAACCAAAGCTCTGCTCGACAAGTTAAATCAAGTTACGATGAGTTGGACTGAACCTTCTGTTTTCTTGCCAAAAACGCCACGTTCACTTCAACCTGAGGTTAAGATTCGCCTGATTAGTCCTGATTGGCACCTCTGTAAGGGAACTGGGGAACGTTCTGTCTAAAGGTGAACAAATGTACGTCCTCGAAATTCAAGTAGGCGAATAATCGATTTTCATCATGCAGAAAGGTGTGGTGTGTTCATGATGCTCTCGCTGGCTTTACGCTAATTGTTTTCTAATTAGTGACATTGTTTTTTTTGTGATTAATTTGTAGACTATCCATTTTAAGTGTTTTGGTCGAAATATAATCATTTCCATTGATCTATCTTGTCGCAGCTCGATGTTTTTGCCTTCACTGGAAACGCACTCTTTATAGTCGTCATATCACATGTCCAATGTGCAGAAGTCACGTGAGTGTTTATCTGGGATTATCTTAAATTACTTATTTCTTTATCGGTGAACTGTGGTTAAATTGCAGTCGTAAGAGTCTGGTTAGTTGACTGTGAGCCAGTTACCGCTGGTGGCAGGTTTGATGTAGACGGTGTAATCGTGCACACTAAAGCCACACAACTCAGACCATCCATACGGTTTCTAGTTCACAAGTGGTTTTAACTTTCACGCAGGCAGTGAGTACTGTTGTGGTTTATATCAGCTTGTTATCTTGCACTTAGCAATCCCAACTTTGCTGTCGTACTGTTGTTCGAACTTCATCTCAGCCATAATTTCCAGTGTTGGCTTAACGGGAAATCTAAATCGTCACTATTAATATGTTTGTGGGCCGTTGAGTGTTTCTGTAGTGACATCAGTGATAGCCATAATCAAAATATTGTAAACCAGTGATGACTGATGTTGGCACGTTGTTTTTTGTCTGGGTTTTTAATCAAGCCGCGAGCGCTCAAAAGTTAGCGTATTCATGGATTGTTTGATTATTGCTGACCTGCAAATCCAGTCATGCAATTTTTCGCCCGATTTTGTTAATAAATACGGTGTCGTTAGAATACAGGCTCCCGAATGTTTCCTCGTAGGAAACAGAAAGGTGGTCAAGCTTGCTGTCATGTTGACCCATGTTCATTAGTTTGTATACACTTAACAGAGATTTTTGGCGGACTGTCGATCGTCTTCTCGCACAGCTTTTGTGTGTATGCTAGGTTATGTTGGGAAAACCGCTTAATGGCCAGTTTACGGTGTAGAAATGGGCCTGTCACGCTGCGATTTTCTTTCTTGGAGTATTCCAAGTTTTTCGGCTAGCGTCTGACGATCAATCCGGAGGCTTCTCACTATCAACACTATTAGACAGTTAATAATTATAGCCAGTTTTCCTCAGGCTGAGTCTTTGTGTCCCCAAAACTAATACGTCCGTCACGATGAGACTAGACCTTGACGTGGTGTGACGGCTTGCACACCTCAATGACCTTTTGGGCTAAACTGGACAGAGTTACTCACACCAGGCAAGCCAACAAGTAGAGGTCTGACAAACCACAGTCTCCTGGTCCTCCAGGTTGGGGGTTGGAAGATGGTTGGCATCTATTGACAAACGGATTGGGAATAACACAACGTTACGACCAAGTTGTAATACTCTACGTTTCAACCACCTCGGGTGGCCTTCCCACAGGAGTGTTGTCAGGGTTGGCATCTCTTCCCGAAAAACGTACCATTTTTGGTACACCGCCACCAACCCGCTGCCTTGCGGTACAGGCTTTTGAGCCAAGGGCTTTGGTTGAGAACCCTAATCGTTCTTCTGTCTAGATCCGGGCGTCCTGGAAGTATATCAGCCCACACACAACCATGAATCCTCACAGCACAAACAATTCCATACTGCATCGGCCGTCTCGCAGTATAAACCGGGTCGCCCTATCTGCTGCATACAGCAGGGTGGATAGGCGAAAACATGCTACTGTTGACCCCTCCCCACTGTCCTATCAAATTTAGCCCTCAGGCCCTTCCCGATCCCCAATTCTGATCATTTCTCTGCAGGTCCCACAGAAGATATAATTATTCATAGTAACACTGTGACGATAAGTCCCAGCTCTAGCCCCTCAGTCCCAGATCTCCTTCGTCCTGTGCTTCAACCTAGAACGCAAATTAATATAGGTGCCTTTAACGTGCGTACTCTAAAACAGATAAGTCAGCAGGCTGCTCTCGCACGAACG
Organism: Paragonimus westermani; assembly: GCA_008508345.1. Lineage (NCBI taxonomy): Eukaryota > Metazoa > Platyhelminthes > Trematoda > Plagiorchiida > Troglotrematidae > Paragonimus > Paragonimus westermani. The sequence continues at coordinate 31,549 of QNGE01001860.1, forward strand.
TTAGACTCGTTAAATATTGATGTTTGCTGTATCTCGGAGACTATAATCCACGACAGTAGTCAACGTATGGAATTAACAGCACCTGCACTTTCTACCCGATACTGGTTATACACTTCAGGTGACTCCGGCCGCGGTTACCGGTCAGGCTGGAGTAGGTATAGTGCTCAGCACGACGGCCGCAGCCGCATTGATAGATTGGATTCCTGTTAATAGTAGACTTTGTGCCGTCCGCTTGGCAGGTTCTGTTAGGGTCAGTTCTAGACGCAAAACCGTCAGAAATCTTTTCGTTGTGTCTGCTTATGCT
>QNGE01001860.1:53089-78113 GCA_008508345.1 Paragonimus westermani
TGATGATGATGATGGGCACCACTGATGTATTGCTGTCTGATGTTAATGATTGACCATACCACACAACGGTTGGATCGCCCCGGAACAACACGAGGACTCCTGACGGATTAGGGTCCGTGTTTTTAAGACTACCGTCTTCAGAACACGCTAAAGAGCTGGGCAAGTTAACGCTCACGAACATCCCCGTATCACCGACGACAGGGGATTTCGGCAGCCCGACGAACGGGTAGCTTAATAGGGGATAATTACTGAGAAGAGCCACCTGGGGTGTTATTTGCTCACTCCGTTGCAGTAATTCAGAGCTTATCCACGGTAAGAATCCATGATTCTACTTACTATCGACGTCCGGAGACAGGAGAGAATGATTACTCCAAGGGTGACATTTGGAACACCAGCAGCTTGAGCAGACAACAACAACATAGCGCTAACAGTAAAAGACTGGTCAACTGAGAACATCAGGCCCAGGTATTGGCAACTAGAAACGACGATGGGATGAGTCCTTCAGTTCCGTGAATAGCAGGAACACGAGACTTCACAGCAGTCAATTATCGTGATCAATGAATCAAGGGCGAACACCTGACAGCCGGAGCAGGTTCCCTAACAAGCGGCGGGTTTGATGGGTGGTCAAGTCGGACATGGTTGTTGCGACGTTTGGAGGAATATCTCTACATGGCTGCGGGTTATGGTCGAAGCCCACAGCAAGTGGAACACAGACAACGAGAGGCCGAACGAATCATCGCTGACATCATCCTAAGGGGCAAGAAATGATACGTGGGAATCCATGACAGAAAATGCTAGCCAAGCATACAGAATCGGATGGAAGTATGCAGGACGTTTAGATGGAAAGTTATTTGCATTGTGGACCGTAATTCGGACTACTAAACGCGAGAACATGCGAACTGGACAATAAAGAACATGTTTTATTGAGTAACTCCTCGCTACCATATAAGGTTGAGCTGCTAGACATTTCAGCTCCGGCATTTTCATAAACAACTTTCCGAGTGGTGAAAGCGAATTATGAAACATCTGCAAACAAGTCACTTGCATAGATTTAACTGAAGAGTCCGACACAAACGATTGAAAGTAAGCAGGAGTTAGACACTACCTGTAGTGGGTTCTTCCAAAATGCGTCCCGCCTCGGTCACGGGCAGCTCTTTCAATGACATACTTGCCGGGCGATGTGCTCGGTAGACTTCGAAGAATATCACCAACACATTTTGTTGAAGTTTCATTTGAGTGGTCACGTGCTTTAGACAGTCTGTGAATTCGAAAGCAGTGTATTCTGTTGTTGTGCAATTATCGTTCAGTAACGGCCCATTGCACGGAACCGCAAGCTCCGTGATCTCATTTCGTTTCTAATTAGAGCGGTACAACTAATACTCTGTCGACTCACGGCTGCACATACTGGCACATTGGATGTTGCTATGTTACCTGGGAGCAGTGTGGTCCAGTATCTCCTTTGATCAATACACACAAAGAAGTATTACCGGAGTCTGTTCGCGAGCAATTTCCCACACAACAGCTTTCTAATTTGTTAGGGCTCCAGGTATACAGTCGATTTTTGGTTGACTGTTGCAACGAGAACACCAGTTCTCCTGGAGAATAAACACAGTAGCACAATTTTTTTTATTGACTGTTACCTACCAAAAATAACCGCTACACAATTGTTTCCGCACAGCCTGGTCACAGTTATGTTGCTCCATGTAAGCAAGTTAACACAGTTTATCATCAAAAATCGATCATCACAGCACAGGGCCCAATGGGGCTACGGAGTGTGGTTTTTGGTTGTCCATGCAATTGCGTTTTATGCACGAGTTTGTGATTAGTCAAGACTGAAAAATATTGGCAACATGTTATGAAACTGTCATTCGACGAAATTATTATTTTAATCCCTTAGGTGAATGGGAAATGTAGATTTGCGAACAGTAAAAATTGCCTGAATAAAGAGCGACCAATCGAAACACCACGTGATGGCCTGGAAATGGTCGACAATGTGCGTAATTTCAGAGGGTTGGTGTCCAAGATTCCTCGTTTTTAGATGACAGCTTTGAGCTTTCGACTCGACGGGAATTTTTAGAGGGTGACCATCCCGCAGCTGTCCCATTCAGCTTCCACTAACAAGCATTCTCAGACAAGATTATTCTCCTTGCTAAAAGGCGGCGATCAGTTCATACTACTTTTGGAAGCCGTCGACCCTCAAGACTTTTTCAGATCATGCGACTGCGGAATTGACTGTTAGTCACTTTCATTACCGTCTAGGTCCGGTCAACTCGATAATGTTTAGGTCACGAATGACGTTCATCTTTTACACTTTAACACAACCAGAAAATGTCCTCTGGTAGTGTTAGGAGCTCAGCATGCTGTTTGCATCCGCAGCAAAATCAACCCTCTTTGAATCACTTCGTGGATATACAAAACCAAAGAAACCTTCAGAACCAGCCGTGAACTGACATCTAAACATGGGGAACTGAAGTCGATACAAGCGAAAGTATCGCTTGAAAAGGTTTTGTTTATCGCATGGTAACAAACACCTTGAAACATGAACATTCAAAAAACACGCCAGTGTGGTTGGCAGCTGTGTGATTTCTTTCCCGCAGGACGATGCTTAGTCCGATTTTTATTGCCATCTGTCCGAAATGGGCCAGAAAAATAGCAAACGAGTACAGGGCGAATTCGACTGTCGCCGAAGCAGATTCTAGAGAAAGTTCCATGTACTCGAACATCGCGCACGCTCTACATCAGTTACTATCTGGGATCTATTTACATCACAATACGAACAGAGGCTAGTTACGGTTACCTGGAGACTGCGTTATCTCCAGCTGCATGTGTAAGAGCAGTCCTGTGGGTTAAACGTTGATGTCGACTAACCTACAAATGGTTAGGACGATAATTATCGGATCGTGATGGAATTACTCTTAGTTCAGACCTATTAAGGTGTGCCTTTGGACTCAAACTGCACATGAGCATAAGTAAACATCATCTCGTTGGAACCCCGGACCGATGCGCTTGGAAGGTGCCGTCCGAGTGGCGCTCAACTAGTTTCGGGTATCACGATAACGTAGGCAGTGTGTGACCTGAGTGGTCACAATACAACAAGCGCCTACCAGGCGGTTGACTGCATATAAACCAAACAAAAGTCCATGGGAGAGGATGAAGATTGACATTTGCTAGTGTACAAAGAAGACACTTTAAAAGAATAGCAGTCGTGTCTGGATGACGGAATATGGGGGATCACTGGACCTGAAATATGTTTCTCACTATTTACACAAGAGAAGCAAGCCGTTACCAATCACTCATCGGTTCGACGTTTAGGCTGATTGCACTGGGGAGTGGACTCTACTGACAGTCGGTCAGAGGTCGAAGCTGAATCGGCCACGTTAGAATTTGCGCATGGATTGTGGTCAGTTGCCTGTGAATCGAATTCGGGGGGACGAGAGCGACGCCTGCGAGTTTGTGTTTGACTTCGTGTTGTCGGTAGACTGAAGGGAATCGGCTCGTCTTGATTTGTTGAAAGCACTGCCGGAAAATCCGGATCGTCCTCATCAGAAGTGCCCAACACGTTGCCAAATATCACGCGATGATAGCCATCACTGTCAGTAGATGACGTCTCCTCGCTTTCTTCCGCGTACATTGAAGAGAGTGAAGTGTCGGACAAGTAGTTAGCATCTTGCTTCGGGAACTGATGAGCAATTGATGAAGAACAAGTAGTATAACTACAACGTTCATGAGGCCACAGAGGATGAATGAGGCGTCAAAAAGCAAGACGGTCCCTACTGATTCGGACGGTGAATACAAGTTTATAGTTGGTAACTTCAAGTGCCATTTTACAAATGTAACCAACGAAGACTAGGCGGATTGCAAGACGGATCAGTTTGCCTAATTAAGAATACGAGGGACGAGGTTTTCTCTACTGGACACGCAAAAGAATGCAGCACTAATTAAAGTCGCTCACAGTGTATGGAGCCTTCTGGTCGTGTGTGTACCGTTTTCAATTCAATCCTGATAAGGGAAGTCTCCATACGCAGAAAACCAGGTGGTATCCAGTATCATAACAAAAAAAACAAACAAGAAAAACATGACCCAAATCGAAGAAGAGTGAAACCATGAATGAATATTGATGGCCTTTTGGGGATTCTGGTTGTTATGAGTTGAACAACAATCCTATTTGATCAGATGACATTACAAGCAGATCTCTTCCGAAAATGAATACTAGACTTTTTACGTTTTATCCGTCGTGCACACCCCTGCCCCAACCGATGGTAGAACTGTGGAACATGTGTCTGTCACATGATCGTGCTAAACATTATATAGCTGACTTTTACATCTGGGAAAATCGAACCGTTACATTTAGCAACCCAGCTGAAGTTGCTTGAATAATATTCAAGTAGTGCTGCACACAAACTCATAAAACAAACATTCAATGACAATCTGACGAATTTTTCAGCCAAAAACGTTCGTCTCCCGAGATCACAGTAAGTGAATCTTACAGCAACAACCTCGGAAGTCGAAAGTGTCATGTCCCACATTCAAGTCACGCTCGCCGAAAAGCTGTCACTTTCAAATCAAACCTACATACGCAAACGGGTCATGACGTAGTCGATGGCCAGCTGGTACACGAAAAACGAGTACAGGCCAAGATCTCACCGTGGATAACAGAATACGCTCGTCCCGAAGAAATGCTGATGATCCGGAGACGTGGTATGGGGCAGTGAGAAGTCGTAGCGATATGAGAGGATCGCGCATAGAGTTAAACGGCCTTTTACAGAAAGGCTGAAATTATGCGGGCACCGCAGGTAAGAAAAGTTAACAAACGCTATCAAAACTCTGGCTGAAGGACTTGTAATCTCGGACAGTCCACCAGTGACGGCAGAACTTTCGAACTAGATGGGGAATTCACCGACGGAGGTCCTCTTCTGGTTGAACCGTTTTGACGGCTCTTCCATCGGATAATTTGAGTACTTAGTTTACATTCAAAGCAAGAGTGTATTTTGTCCTAATTTTTTGTCAGTAATAACGTGTAAGTTTCAATTGCCTTCACGGGATTTTTCCTCCGTTTTGGAAGATAGTTCAATTATCTGGACAGCCTAAATTAGCACTTGGAATTGTCGACTAAGCGGAGTAGTGAGTGGATTATCATGAATCGCCAGATTTAGCATTCGCTAAAAGGCAATTAGCTCATCGTAGTTCATATCGCTAACCAGCGATTACAATATGATAATCGAAGATCATCGGGTGATCACATAGCTCAACTAAATGCATATTACATGGCGTCTATTTTCATGTGCTTCCGCAACACAGTTTCAATGGGAAGCATGTGAAATTTAGCGTTTTCGTCCTAAAACGCATTTTTTGTTAAGTAACACGCTAGAGCACACATGTATCAGATCATGTCAAGTTGTCCCAACCTAGACAAAGGTTTAGGTAGAAAGTACACACAAACCAAAAACCGAAGCTACAGGGTGACAAGAACTGCAAGCAGCTTAAAACACAAAGCGAATAGCCAACTCAAGTGAGGACACCACATCGTGTATACATATGTGAACGAACCTAAGACTAAGTGGATGATACCATGGTTAGAGACATGGAGTGTTGTAGAAACAACAAAGAAATCCCCGAAGAAAAATTATCGGGAATGAAAATACATTCGTTTAATTTGAATATCATGTAATCGTACGGTTGTGAGTATCCTACTGGATACGGCATGCGCCGTGTAGAAAAATGAATCTAAATAGTTTTCTGAGTGAGCAACAGATCTTCAGTTGGGCAGATGTCATCTATTGACTCTATTCAACAAAAAAGTCAGGGCCACACGTTGCCTGACCAACTCGTGGTAATCAGATGGTTAGCACACAGAGCATTGACGGCTGTGTATTCCATTTATTTGATCGACCCATCGTGCATCAAGACTTGTAAACATCACCGACTGCATTAGTAACACGTTCTTAACACCTGATACTGGCTAATAGACGGTGATAACGACAGCGAAACACTACGTTGATCCATATCGTAGTCATTAGCAGACTACAACCGAACCGTGGAGAAGAACAGACGCAGGTGCCCTTCTCTCCAATCACAACCTGGGGACACCTGACGCTCAATACTTCAGAGGCCGACGAACGGCCAACAGCTGAGCCGGTATTAATAATGCCTTCTGTCCACCAGGATGGAGTATGGCTAACCTTTCCTAGAAGAGGCCAGCGCAACGTGGCGTCCCAAAACGTGCTAACACCGCGTTGATTCGTTTATCACAGATCATTTATACGATTAATCTCAATTTAGTCTATATGTTTATTCATCAAATGTGCCGTAAGAAATGGAAGCTGATTAGGACACATCTGGTTCAAGTGAAAACCAACAAAAGCACCAGTAAAGCAAACAATTAACAGGCCAGATACTGTAAGTTACCAAAAACTAGATCAGATTTGGGATTCACGATCTCATGTGTGAATGTTGGTGTCTTTATCGAGAAATTTATAGAAAACTATGACGATGACGGTACCGAAATAGTCTCATTCACTGTCAGGATAGGAACGTGCAAGAGACGTTCTCTAGCGAAAAGTGTTTCAAAAACAGGAGCAGACTCACTCGATATCGCAGACCACACTCTTCCAATCGGTGACGATACAAAGTGCCGTCTGGATCCGCCCGATCGAATTGATCTCGCTCGCTCACTGGTAGCGGCTCATCTACAGAATCATCTAACAAGTCCGATGTGTTTCTTGGGAAACATTTCCAACACGTCAAAGACCCATTTAATTCCGAGGCGATGGCCAGTGGTTCCCATGGATGCCAGTGTACATCACGCACAGCTTGTGAGCCGTGGGAATTGCGATGTAACTAGGGTTGAGCGCAAACGACATGGGTGAAAGGGAGCATGCAAAACGGCTGACCACAGGCGAATACAGAAAAAGGATAAAAAATCGGAAAAGGGAGGATAACTCCAATGTGTGAAGGGTTGCAGAAAAGCAGCGAAACATCATACAATGGTTCCAATGAAAACTTAGGGTCCTTAACAGGAAAATGATAGCCATTACCGGAGAAGAAAGAACGTGCGAAACAACAAGGGAAGAACCAAATGGTTCCTGTTTATGGAAATGTAGCAGAATGGTTAGACGTCAACAAGCTGATCAGGGTATATCCCAATCCAAATTTCGATCAAATGGACAATTAAAAAACGAACAAATTTTCACATCATGCATTCCAATTTGCGAGTAGTACAGTGTGTATATTCAGAAACGAAACGGCGGGTCTCAACGCCAGGAAGACAACGGACCAGAATCGACTATCAGAACCGGGTGTATGCTATGAGGAACGTGTTACCAAGGCGAGCGACAATGTACTACTGCCCAATATGTGTGGATACAGGTCAACCGTGCAAATAAGTGTATGCGTTCGTTGTCCTGTTTTCATAGAATCTGTGAGGAATTTCATGCAATGTAGAACTGTGCAGGCCAAGTGTCTTTTGCGGTCACACCAATAAAAGCCACACACAACTTACAAACTAAGGCGCGAATCTTCCCACATTACATTGCTGTTATTATTCTAATTATTATTAGTATTGTTATGCAAGTGCGAGAAAAGAATACACCAAAAGGCAAACAACTAGTAAAAACGAATAAAAATAGACATACCAAAAGTATAAAGCAGGAGACATGATGATAAGATGAAATTCTTAAAATTTTTTGTTGAATTCACATAGCGTACGACTTCGGAATGTTGTCCAAACAATGATACCTAACGACGATTGTCACAACAGGCATAACGACAACCGATTATGGTGCGTGTTTGAACACGTCAATTGGTTAACCCAGTTTTCGGAAGATTAGTCCGGAATTTATTGTGAAAGAGTGTTGTTGATCCTAATCACTCCTGTTAACTAGATATGGTGAGCACGAACGCGCGCTGCGTTGGTCTGGAGTGATATGTTGTCTAGGGGTTGGTTCTTCGTCGTGACAACAACAGTGGTTGATACGAACGTTTACCTGCCATACAACTAGAGAAGCGCTGGTTCAGAGAGAGCAACCGTTGGAACGCAATTCGTGGAGCCCATACTTAAAATCAATCTCCGCACAGATGGATTGCATTCACGTGAGAGTTTTGAGCGGTTTTCATTTCTTCGTTTCAGTCACTAACCATACCTCAAAAACAATGGTACATAAGGGTGACTGAGCTCGATTGACTAGCGTGCACAAACCCAGACTTTATGGGATATGAAGCCTACAGAACCACTTTCCGTAACGATGCTCCTGGAAACTGCCATGGTTTTCGGCGTACAGATCCCTTTCGACCGAGACAGCGAAGAGTCTGGATTGGATAACGAGATTCCTCTGGCAAGACAAGTCAATATAAAACCAGGATCCGTTAACGAACACAAAACCCATGGGTGATAATTCAAACCAGTCCGAGTAATGTAAGCCAAATTTTTATCTGGGGTAATATGCGATAGGCTGAACGGCACGGACAACCACACTATGTGAGAACGTGACAATTCAAACTGGGGCAATTAGGAAGGTTATGTCGACTAGCAGCAGAATAGGATCAGAGTTCTCACAATGCGAGGAAGTGTACCGCGTGACAGCAGGAGTGCACACCAGGGATTGATACTCTTAACAACTTCTAAATGCGGAAACAACGTTCACCAACCTCACAACTTGCGTCATTCGACTGAGGCATAGGTAGCAGATGCACTAGTATCCCTCATAAGTTGTCTAACATCTAAACTTTTGCACCTCTAAGGAGTGAGCGAATGAACTCGCTTGACTGGCGCTATCAAAGTGGCCGTTTCCCTACCTCAGAAGCGTTCGCCAGTCGACATCATTCGATGAATATGACTGGACGCTGACTTTGACGAGGAACATAAGAGCACCGTTTGCTCTATCAAACCTGGCTGGCTGTATTTTATAGTCACAGAGTAATAGCAGTTAATGCACGAGCAAATTAAGTTTGAGCCGAAACACAAAGACTGTCGTCTACGTAAGGAGGGAAGGGCAGTAAGACACGGTCTTATGAGCAGACAACATGAAAGTGCTCTATATTCTGTCGCGTCCAATACACTTGTACGAGAAAGCTGAAGGCAGACTACGATGCCATAACTAAAAATAATGAACAAGGACAGACGGCTAATAAAGGAAGGCAGACTCGAGATGCACACACTTACCAACTTCCCGGTGAACAGGTCCCATATACACCAGCCACCTATTGTGCTCCCAGCATAGGCGTACCGTTGGCCGGTGGTGTGCACAGGTGAGAAACGTGCACGAATCAAAGTGAACCGTACTGTGTGGCCTCGAAGAGTCAACAGCGATTGGTCGCCACGACTAGAGCCGCTTTCCATATGACGCGGATTGTCATCTGAAACCGAGAAACACATACACATGGAATTTATCAAACAGCCCGTTCCTCGTTACCATGTTTAACAAGTTGTATCGACACCTGAGTCAGGGATAATGGCATATACACCGGTGGGGGGGCAGTAAATGACCTCATTGCAAACCATATCATATTGTTGGCCACAAGTTCTCACATTCTCAAGGTCCAGAAAGATAATGGCGATGGAAACAAGAACAGGTAAGTGAATTTGCCGTGAACATACCGACGCTGATATACTTAGTATATAGCATCCGCGTTCCCATAACTTGTCATGATCGTTGCGCCAACTCCTTGAGATATGCTTTCAATCCTCTGACTGAAAATAAACGGACTGATATCTCGTTCCATGCGATAGGAAGAAATGACCCAGATCTTCCAAATAGGGTCATCATCCAAGTAATCAATGTGATTCACAAACAATGAACGCGACCATCAGGATTGGTATACAAGCGGTCACTTTAAGGGCGCCAACTGGCCTTGCTCGCCCATCTTGGGCTAAAGAAAGTACCACCCCGATGGGCCAAATGACCCTCAACAGATTTGAGCGTTCTCGAACTATGAATCAGAGCTGACGGGTGTACTTTGAAAACCCTAGGACGGCGAGGCTATTCTGACTGTCTGATGTTTGGACAACAGTTCTCACTTCCAAAAAAGCGCTCGTACTTCGTGTGCAAATCATTGAAAAGTTGGCCTGATTCCTACAATATCGAGGCAGACTGCGGCCAGTGAACTTGGTAGGCTAAGCTGTACGATCGAGCAGTCTAGCTTTCATCCTGGCAGTGGCTGCACTGTTAATGCTACGCCAAACGATGGAAAATTGCCATTCATACAAAAGGTTAGCCGCTACTGGCCCCTTAAACTTAGTGCGAGTTTCTGACTCCATTTACAGAGATAAACTCTGGGATTGCTTATCATGGAAGAACGCACCTGAGAAGTGTTGAAAGACCGACAAGTCTTCGCTTACACTAATCAATAGAGATAGAGACATCACCATCAGTGCCTATGGAACTTACGACGAAATCACAAGGCTTCGACGCCCTCCGTCAACTTAAGCAATCTGTAACACTGGCAGGATCTAAATATCTCCATGGAGGGCTAAGTGTAGAATGCCACGAAGAGGCTCATTGTGGGGTCACGAAATCTGACCTTTTCGAGTAGTGGAAGCTCATACAGAGTCCATTTTGTACAAAGATTTCTCCAAAGCTTTCGTTGTGTGTGGTGGGAGCACCATGCCCAAAATAACAAAGCTTGCCAGCATGTTGCCGGAACCGGTAGGCTCTGTGGACCCTTGGGAATGACGATTTCGTTACACAGGCTTCGCAATTCTGTGAGATACCTTCATCTCTATCCTCTGTTCTCCTGCACCAGCGCGGTGTAATGTTTTTTGGGTTATGTTCGGCTGTACTGTATAATTGTAAAGTATCAAGTTCAACATTACTCATACCTGATCCAGGCCTTCGTATTTACAGACTTTTGAGCCAGAGAACTTTGAAAAGAGACACTAGACTCAAGTTTCGCACTTGTTAGAGTTCGTCAGTAGTGCACATCCTTGCCACGGCCAGGACTAGAACTCCGGTCACACTTTCAAGAGGCAACCGTGTTCACCACTGCATCGTTAAACCTACATCAGGCACAATCGAATTATCACATGCGAACGCCCAACCACCTTCGCTTGTGAGTATTGGTCAGTTCGTTCTCTGGTCTCGATGGGAGACACAGTAACCGTCTTGTTAAATCCAGTCGATAAACCCGCGATCGGGACTTTCGAGACAGGTCTAAATCTATGATCTCACTGAACTATTAGGCGACGTTTTGGACTAGACTAGTCTGAGATTTTTTTAAATTTCAGTTGAAGATCACAGCAGTTCATGTGATAAAGACGTCCCAGTAACTCCGAGGTTGGATACGTAAGCATGCTGCTGGTGTTGCTACGGTTTGAAATCCTACCGGTAAAGATCAATATATAACTAAACAAAGTTGAATAACGTGAAACATTAGGATGGCTTGGAAGTCGTCAAATAAAGGTACATTGAACAAAACGCTTAGACAGGGGACCAGTGAACATTCGCATTCGTTCGACTGTCACATCCACTGAATCAAACATTATATCAATTTTGCGACCTGTTGAGTATTTCAGATTTCCACCGATTTGATGAATAATCTTGGATACGACTGGATAATGCTGCCTTGCGCAAAGCATGACTTTCCCCCTTTCTACCCATCGCACGAAATAATCGATAGGTTCCCTTAACATGAAAAAATCCGTCCAGGGTTGTGAGTTGACACATCCCGAATATATCATTATCATCATCATCAGAAGGTACTGTAACTCGAACGACCTCAAAAGATAGATGGAATATCCTAGATAAAGGAAAACTGCCGAAAGGTTTATAGATTAGTAACAATAACAAAGATTAAGCAGGAGAAGTGGAAAGTTTACGATCGCATGTACACCACAGACTGCTAAACTACCCTTTCGGACAGCGTTTCTAACCAGTGATTTGAGCGATCATGAGGACTCCAGCCATGCAAGCGACACCTACTCACTTTACTCAGTGAAACAGTGAGGGTTTTCACATTTCATAATCATGCTGCTGCTTGACTACGACGCGGTTTAACGCAACTGTTGGTGGTCACGGTATACAATGCCTAAGATGGTAACTTATCAGCTGGCATATGAAATAAATGAATTAACGATTGCAAGCTATGGCACCAATGATTAGGTAGCCAATTGGTCGCGCATCTTTATCGTTCCGGAATGCGTGCCGGCGGACAGCCGTGCTGCTCGTGTGATCAGTCCATCTGATGTGGGCTAACTGACAAAGATCACGACAGTCAGATACAATTCTGTTGACCTATTCGTCACGAACAGTTTACATTTCCGAAACACTCGTTTATGCAAGTGTCGATAGTCTGAAGTGGGCTGCGTACAATAATGAACGCAGGAGTGGAAATGCCCCAATGCTGAAGCATCACTTTGCACTTTAAAGGTGGAAAGCGAAGTGTATGCAAACAATCACGGTCATTCACGTTGTTCAGCAGAGGGGCTAAGCAAGACAATATCATCAACATACTCCACATCGGTCAAACTAGCGCAATGAAGAGACTCAACTACAGAATCATTGGATTACTCAACCGAACCTTCCCGAATATCGTCCACGACAAAATATAGTGGGAAATGGCAGATCGCATAGACATGACGAACATCACTAGAAGCAATTACCGTCCGAGAGAGCTGTCTATAAACCTTAACGTCCATTGCAAAATAAGCATACAGTGATCTTAGCAGATTAAAGAATGTCCATGGAATTCCCTTGAGAATGAGACAAATAACCGAATCGAAGACAGCCTTCAGGTCTGAAATGATCACCACTGTCGACTACCTGAAAGAATACCGACGTTCTAAGATCCGTCGCACGGTAGAACTAATCAACATAACCTCGAATGAACCTAACGAAAATTACGACGTGGCCGGGGTCTCTGGATGATGCATTCCGAGTGACATTCACGTTACGGTCATCCCGAATGTCTGTCCTCCAACATCATCACCATCAAAACGGCTTTCAGTTTAACTAGAAGGTACTGTGGTTCGGACCCACGATCACCTCAACAGTGACACGGAATATCCCGAAAGAAAACGACACTGAAAGAAGTGAAAGTAAACAAAAGAGAAAACCGAAAGTAGGGAACAGAAATGATATGAGTGCAGTCACGTCACTGACTGCTGCATGCTGCCACATCGGATAACGTTTCTAATAAGCGATTCGAGTGAACACAAGGACCCCAGCCAGGCAGAAGATACTTACACACTTTAATCAATGAAACAAAGTTTTCATACGTCATGACAACGTTGTGACATGACCACCATGAAGATGTCTGACTGTTGGCGGTTTAAGTAAATAAAGCCCGGTACGACAAAATGCCGTTGGTGTGCGCAGTGCGTGACTCAACCATCGGAAACTGTGAAAAGTCAGGGCTTCGGCTGGATTCGAACCAGCAACAGACACNGCTGTGTCTGTCGCTGGTTCGAATCCAGCCGAAGCCCTGACTTTTCACAGTTGGGTCTCATCTAAATTCATAAATCTGCCACACTACTTGTAGTAATACAACAAATGGGTCTCGGACAGGTCACGTTTTTGAACCGTAGAGCAAAACTTTTTATGCCTCTCCTGTCAGCAAAACTCGACATTCGTTCAACGCCAGAGACGAAGCAGGCTGGGAAAGGCAACTTGTGACATTACTATCCTCGTACACTTGCTGTCCTCCATGACTTCACATCAGTGATATTACAGGCTTATAAGATAGTGCCATCCAAGTATGTTAAACTGTCTCCAATCTCAAGCGGATCATTTGCAATACAGAACGTAGGATTCGAAACGTTCCAGTCTTCGGGTGGTAGTTTGCATTTGTAAAGAAGGCAGTTCTAGAGGACGCTACGAGTAACGGAATCAAAGGCAGCCTTTGGGTCTGAAAAGACCACCACTGTCGGCTACCTCTACAACCACGGACCAGGGAAAACATGTTTCTACTATCTACAGATAAAAGTGCACTTCTTTCGATTCCTCGGCCAACCGGCAGTCACGATCTCTGCACAGGCTTTGGGTCAGCTCGCGTTTAAGTTCTCGACAGTTATCACCTTATTCCAAGCCAAGTGGGACTGAACGATGCTCAATCATAAAGTTTATCGAAGTGAGAAATCTGGTTCTGTCGCGAATGTGAACCTGTTTCGGAGCACATTTCCTAGTAGCACCCCGTCACAGCTGCTGTGATTTTTTCCAGTTCGTCAACATCTCGTAACTAAGTTGATCTGAACAATTTTTTCACCAGTGCTTCCCAGTAAGCGTTCTCTACACTCTCCTCGCCCGAATGCCAGTTAATTATCTCGCAGTGGTGAGTGTATGATCTCTGAGCAAATGCCACAACAAAACGGTCGCGCGGAACAGCATGATCCGAGTACAAGTGGTTGCTCCAAAATGCACGACAGTCTACAACAAACTGACGCCACCTGTAACCGACCGCTTTCTGAATGAGTTGTGTCCATAAGCGAGAAGAACGGGGTGGTCTTCATATAGCAGAGTGTCTCTACTTGTGTTGAAGTACGAGACGGTTGGATGCGTGAAGCTAATGGTCATTCGTCGTTCTGTGGGTTGTGCGTGAACAGCAAACGTACCTCCCGACCGCTTTTCCTATGAAGGAAGACGACCAGGCTAAGCATTAAGATGGCCGGCTAGTATAATTTTGTCTCAGTATTTAGTCTGCTTCAGGTCAGTGTAGGCGTCGCAGAACGCACCTTTGGTAACATCGGAACTACTGTCCGTTGGAGCGTATGCCGATCCGACGACCGACTTATGCATTGAGTCTGGTAGCGCACAAGCCATTGTTCCCTGAGATCCAATCAAGCAAACACTGCTCTGCTTTGAAACCCAAGGCGATCCTCCGTCCAGCTTGATCACGAGCTTTAGCTCGGGCGTCACCACAGACCCTGAGGGAGGGGCACTCGGATCGATCGTTTTCTAGAGGATAGATATGTTGAACGTTTAGCACAGCTATCTGACTGTTTTGTATCGCTAGCTCAAACATCCCTTTCACTCTGTTAGTTGACCATATCGCTCTCAAAAATATGAGTGTGATAAATCTGCCAGCGATCTTCCCGGTGTTTCCTCTCATAGCACCCCGATGACGTTTTCTTCAAATGTGTCTTTCGCAGTAATACCACGTAGACCTCTAAACATACATTTCTGCCCATAGAGTGATAGTCTCACACTAATTGATTGGCCAGTGAAAGTTGGTTTAGTCTCCCGTGGTGAGGACTTTGTGATCCACGGAGTCGGTGACTGAAGACATCAGAGCAGATTGCAGTTAATCGGGGTCACTGGCGTTAACATTGTTATTTGGTCAAGTTTTCTGTGAAGTAAATGTAATTGACGACGCGGAGCAGTGGGAACCGTAAGGATGATGACGCCTTACTTCCACCTATATCTCGGTTGTTTGTTTCTTTTCAAAGTGTACGCATCCTGATGTTGAATGTTTGAATGCAGAGGTGGATATTTCTGTCATTAGGTTTCCTCCCCTTCCTTCTTTTCTCTTCTCGTACAGGATTTGCTTTTTTCTGTATGACTGTGTGGTAGTTAAGTATCAATGAGAACCACAGAATTATTGTTGTCGTGGTGTTGATGGTGGTGCCTCACTCACTGCATCAACAAAAGCAACTCTACATTTACAAGAACGGTTTATCGGCAGTTAGATCCCACATTATTTTCTCAAAAATATAAGCTTACAAGTTGCCAACCGTCGCAGCCGTCAAATATTTTGTGTTATCACAACATGTACATTAGGTGACTAACCATTTATATATAAAAGCAAATTGTTTAAAGGGACACAATGAATAAGCGGCCAAAAGAGAATAATCACAGTAGAAGTAGGAAAATTTACTATGGTCGAAAAAATAGTTCACATGAGCCATTGCTCACAGACAGCTCAATAAACGTGAACTGCGTTGTGCAAAGGACTAACAGTTACAAAGTAGCTAAGCCACAGTCCGCCGGTTTACGGTTTGACTGATTAGTCAAAAACCTGCAATAAGGCGTTGATTTTGAACTAACTTATACTAAGAACCAGTTAACTATATGCAGTTTTAATTGCTCCAAAAATGATGCAAACGATCGTTATTGATTAGAGAGAACAAACATTTCGCGTGCTATTTTAGTTTCCCGCCCAGCTCGTGACGCACGCTTAGTGTCTTAGTTTCCCATTGTTTAAGCCATATCGT
The DNA here is from genome assembly GCA_008508345.1 of Paragonimus westermani. Classification (NCBI taxonomy): domain Eukaryota; kingdom Metazoa; phylum Platyhelminthes; class Trematoda; order Plagiorchiida; family Troglotrematidae; genus Paragonimus; species Paragonimus westermani. The sequence continues at coordinate 69,228 of QNGE01001860.1, forward strand.
CCACACGCAATGCACTTGCATCTGTACGATCCTGCTTGTTGTTACAGTTTGATATTTGCGGAATTCGTCCCAAGTGGATCCGCGGTATTTTTGTGTTTTTATACAACCCACGAAAGCGCCAGAAGCTTGGAACGGTGTGCGCAGACTGGCTCAGATACGTAACATCGTGGTCGAGCCTCGTCTATACTTTGCCCTCCTGGTAACACGCCATTTGAGATGAACTGGACATAAAAATTGCTTACGTAGGGAGAAGAAACTATTTATAAGTGTCTCGATTTTCAAGGGCTTAATAGCGAGAACTAGAAAGCGGCCTAACAGAATGGAAAATGCAACTTTCACCAAGCCAATTTCACCACTGAATTGTCGGTTGCCTGTGAGCATCAGTCATAGTTGACTACTGTGAACGACCCACTTTAAGGGATTGCAATTAGAACACCTTTAAAGTCAAATTTGCCGAAGATCCGGAAGTGAAGGGCTTTCTTCGTGGTGTCCCTTGTTGTTTTAATCTCAATGCCAGTAGCTACCCCATACTTTCCCATACGCAGACATCCAGTTAGTGCGCTATCAACTATCCTACCGTTCAAAGATACCAGTGGCCTACTGGTGGAATAAGCGAACAGGCTCGATCCTCTCATGTCATGTTGTTGTTACCTCGTCCCGTTCTGAGTCCACAGGTTAGCTAGAACAGTCAGTGGGCATATTCCCCGAATCAAGCTAGTACTCCCTGCACTTGGTCAACAAAATGAAAAGCACGCGAATTAGTCGCACAGCAATGTTACTTTTCTGATGGAATGACCACGTTGGTGGGATCATAAGCTCACTTACCAACGGTGTTTTTGAAGTTAACCATATAAACTAGACATGCAGACAGACAAAAAGTGACCGTCAATACAAATGTCGGTTGAACAAAGTCCACGAGCAGAAGTCCTACAGCATAAGGAGTTCTCCTTATATTTTCATCCGTACGACTAACCAAGTGGTCGGGGTTCACCTTGTGATCTATCTGGACAGTAGTGTCAGAGATGTGATCCGAGGCAACGTTAGTCCACACATCCATTTAACTGTCTCACTGTGATGATTGCATATAAATCTATTGACATAGATTACTGTTCCGGATTAGGATACGCCGACATTTGCATGCTTGTACCGGGATGGAGTGCACGTAACACTGTCTCATTCACGTTTTGTCGGTCATACCCAAGACACGGAATCCTGTAGACTAAAGCAAAATTCGTATTCCGTTCAACGTGACCCATGCCAACTGAAAAAGCCCAAAGAGGATGTGTTCGGCTAATGCGTCATACGGATCTCCAGTGTTCTGAGGATGCTTGGCACAACATTCGATGACACAGCTATGCAGATTTCTGACTTGATGTTGGTTCTATTTGACTACAAACAATTTGAACAGGAGTTCTGCTGCACAAATTCAAGCGAGCTAGCGTGCGTACCCGTGAGTGAAACAATATGCATAAGCGATTTTAACGGCAACAGGTTATTGGTCAGTAGTTAGGGATTTGGTTATGGTTTAAGTTAAATGCGAAGGTCGCGATCAAATGGAAGTGATATTCAACTTAAGTCAACAGAGTAACTGATTGATTGAAGTCAATTTAACACAGTCCGTAGTCTTCAGCCCACTAACACTAACACGCAGAGAAAAGTAAACCTTTGTGCTTCACGAGTACGCGCTTTTACTATTGGTAGAATGAATCAGATGTGAATCTCGCGTAGTGAATCATGAGTGCCACCCAGTTATAGGACTTTATTTTGTTCCAAAGGTTACAGTAGCGTCTACAAGTGGTTCTGCTACCTAAGATTTCATTGATGTCTTCCTCCAATTGTTAAACGAACTGTAAGTGAAGCATCATTAAGAAGTTCACATTGTGACATACATGTATGTATATGTCGCTGTGTGATAATCTCCTGACTTTCTCAAGGTTGTCACCAGTTTCATGATCCTACACGGTGGTCCACACTCACCTGAGTGATATGACCCAAGCAGAACAAACAATCCTATTTAAGGAGTACAACTATGTTTTAATGTTACAAAATCTACGTTCGCATATTCGGTTCGTTCAAAAGGACTTACACATTGTTGAACATTCAATGCGAGAGTTTCGCCTCAACTTTCAGTCTCCTTGCACCAGTGTTAATCACATAGTGTGGACCACCCCGAAGTGTTTTCACCAAACGCAAAGCTTACGAAAGTTTCATAAGGCCACTTATGCCTCCGTTGCCGTAATTAGGTGTGGAATTTCCAATCTTATTAACATCATGTGATTATCTCCCCACTGCTGAAGAGCTCAGCTGCCTACGTGTAAGCCAGAACACAGCTTACTGAGAAGTGTCAGATATAGAGGTTCAAGTTTAAGTAACGATTAAAACAAACCAAATTAGTGAGGATATAAAGTAAACTAAAGTTGAGAGAATCATCCTTCAAAATAAAACGTGAATGCTGAATAGCTCAGCATGTATGTTCCATGAACACTTGTACAGCTGATAACGAACTGTGAACAATGCTTCGAAATTCGATTCAAATTCACTGTGAGCTACCTTGTAACACAGACTGATAACACTGCTCAAGAATTTATTGAGATTGCAAATGTTGGGTGTGACTCCACGAAATTGAAAAAAACTCACATATTCTCGGGACAGAATGTAAGCGATAGTCCCAGTTACATCTTGGGCGCAGTTGCTGTAAAAGAGACGAATGTTTACAAAGCTATCCTCCAAAGGAAGCTTACTTGAGAATGTATTACATCATGTAAAAGTTATTTTGGAACTGATAAAAATGGTAAGTGTACATTGAATATGTAGAAAATTAGTTTTCCATACAACGCGACGTGCCCAAACTGTAGGTCAGAAAATAGGACAATAGATACCTACCTACCTTAGCGCAAACCGCATGAAAAGATCAGGTAATTTACCATGTAATCTTGTGTTAACTCGGGACCACTTACCAAAATGTCTTTAAGTGGCATGCTCCCCACATCTTTTGTAGATGGGATGGAATCCACTACCTTCGACTACTGAGAACTTATGAACCTGGCTATAGCCGTTAATAACCTAAAAGATTTGCGAGGTCCAGATATAACTTCCCGAGAAGTCGCGCAACAGTAGCCGGTTCCAACATGCGTGAAAGATGTGCGAAGTATTCGAATGAAATGATCACCAACCGAATGACAAAAACCCTTTGCTGACTAAAAGCTTCTAACGGTCTCAAACAGAAAATTTGGACAACGGTAATTAACTTCGTCACGGAGATGCTACGAGAAACCAGATGACATAACCATCACGTCAAAGTAAAGTATGCTGGATGTTATAGATCACCGACACTGATTTGTTGGTTACATTCTATAATCAAACGTTACAGGTAGGAACCAAAGTCTACGCTCCTTCTTGGTTTTGAAAACCAGAAAACATCATATCCGAACAAGTGATGGGCATTTTCACTTGTAGCGGTTCAAATCCAGCACTTCGTGCACATACATACACACACATACGTACACACACCGCGACAGAATTGTACACCTACCTCATAGCTTAGAAGCACATACCTTATTGCTGAAACGACAATTCCTTTCCATGACAAGCGAAGAAGTCCTATTGAGAAGCATTAGGCCGAATTTCATTTGAAAAATCTTTACAGAAAATGCGCTGTGCGCCTGAACATGAAAAATAACGGCAACAAAAGTACACGACGAATCCCTGTACACAAATTTTGCTGACAGTTCACATAATGTATTTCTACCATTTCTATCTGGACTTCAATACACCGATTGAGCACATTCCCGAGCTCAAACTACGTTATGCTAAGTAGAAGGTAATCGTCAATTCAATTATCAAACTGTACATCTTGGAGAGGTAATAGGCCCCAACGATTTCTATGGGTTGGAACTCAGAATCGAAGGCCGATTAGTCTAAAATTGTAAATCCTCGAGAAAACAACGGTGTTATCGTAATATACGAAGCTTGAATTAACAGATTGTTTGACTGGAAAAGTCTAAGCCCCCACCAATATGCAGAAAGCAGGTAACATGAATGATCACTTTATATGGATAGTTTACCCATCATGTCAAGTTAAAAATGTCCGCCAGTGAATGCACGTTGTTAGTGTATAGGGTGAGGGAAACTTCCTAATTCCCAACGTTATCCTGTGAACCAAGCTCATCCAGGTCAATTTCTGTCTCATCAGTGAATACCATTTCTGAGTACAGGAAGCATGAAATGCAATCTCCAGTGCTACTGGTGTAAAAAGGTCGTTTTATTCGCCGTTTATATTCCAACTGTGAGATGCAGTTTACCAATCTCTAGGCCGTATTTATGGGAAATGCATTTGAGTACCAAAGTTAGTACTGAAGGACTTGTTACGTGCTCAGTTAACCCAGATTCTTGTGGTTCGTTTCGTCCTGATGTTCACCGTTCCCGTCACTTCGCTTGTATGGTGTCCAATATTTCCCACAAACAACACATGACGATATCATCAGACTTATGCGCTCTCTTAGAACAATCTCATGCCCAGATGCATTTATTGGAACAATGAAAACTTATCCATTTCCGAACCGATCAGTTGACCTATCAGTGGCACGATGTGGAGAGTGAATGTGAAATGTGGCTCAATCACATGACAAACAAACCACTGCGAGCCGGTTTGGCAAATGCAACGCTGACTGGGCGACAACGTACATGTGATCTTTACGTGACCAGCTGATGTTCCGCCAGCATCTCTGCTCGAAAGACCCATACGAATCAAGGTCGGTCGTTGCAAGTGTTGTAACTAATTTCACATTTTTGTGGATAATCCTTTTTCTATGAAGACTTCGTAATTATCCTCAGTAGTTAGGTCCCTTCCCGTCCCTTTCTTTTTGCATTCTCTCTTCCTATATAGGGTTTGCTTTTTCTTCATGGTTGTGTGGCAGTTAAGCATTAATGTGAACCACTGATGTATTGCTGTCGATGATGACGAAAGACTTCGAAATAAATCCAACACAGAGCTTTCTAGCGGCTTGTGTCTAATCCCATGGTTTTAAGGCATCTGAATGTCCATAACGACCATTGAAGTACTGTTGCTGCCACTATCGATGACAGATCGTTTGTTGCGGAATATGAAAGCTGTCGACTTGTTAACAAGAATGAAATCGCTCGAAGATTGGGTGACCGCATAATTTTGCCACGAGTACGCGTGTGGTACAATTTCACATATGGAACAAACAGACACGACCGCAGACATCGAAATCGAGAAAGTATGAATTCTTTTAGCCACGGCATGACAATACAACTTTTACAGCCACTGGTATCGCCGACCTTTCGCTCCTAAACTAAGGGATAGAAGCGAGGTTGAGATACACAAGTTTCAGTGTCTAGTCACTATCTCGTGGATTTTGTTTTTCGGAAATGAGGATACAACTGCTAAGAGTGTCCAAGAATATGAAATCGGAGTAGTTCAGAAAAAGATATTCCACCATACATGGCAATCGGGTGAAAACAGTGTGCCACACACGAACAAACAACCAGCATCAGCCACTCGAGAGGACCTGGTTCGGCTACTGTAAGCTGTCGAATAAAAAGTGGAGTAGGTTGCAACCTTCAGCTGACCCGGACAGAACAGTTATATGGAGTATTCTATGAGTAAGTGGAAAGGGCGAAAACTCAGTGATGGGTATTTATTGACATTTCAATCCCAGACTAGGAACTGTTGACAAATAAAAAGTATTCCATATACACCACATTTGAAAGTGAATACAACAACTGAACACCCAACCGAAAAGATGCTCCTTAATACGAACAGCTAGTTGTCGGTTCGTCTTCCCTATGCAGCTCATACTGCAGTTACACGAGCATTCGTAAAAACAGTGATATGTGATAGACATACATTGTTTGTTAGTAACCGGAGAGACTGGTAGAGTTCTCGTTCGCCGTATTATACACACTTTGTAGCGTTATAAGTTCTGGATACAGCAGCTGTTAGATGCTTCCTCATCATTGTTGACCCGCTGTCCCCTAGAAAACACCGTCCTCTTCGGCATTGTCATCACTTCCACTGTTGGAATGACGGCTCTGCTGTAGGTTATCTTCTGTGCAAATCATCCGTGCTCTGTGGAAAAGCTTGCTGACTAGACTTCCCTTATGCTGCATTGGACAGAAACTTTCAAAGTGCATGTAATGTCTCGTCCAGGTAGGCTTCCTGGACTGATCTTCTCACCTGGCCATCGGTTCTTCGATTGACTAGAACGCCCAGGTACGGAAGACAGTCATCTGCTTCGTTCTCATTCGCCATCCCGGTGAATGAACTGAAATTATGCTTACTTTAAAAATATAGTTTCCGACAAGTGGACGCGGTTGCAACAGGCAGTTTGCTGGGTCCACTTCTAGTGGATTTCTTCGTGGCTACAGCAGAATTCTCATTATGCGAAATCCTGTCGGAACCGGTGTTGTACAGACGATACGTAGATGACACTCAAGCCATTTTTGAGAGCTCAATCGACTCAAATGCGTTATTCTTGAAGTTGAATCAGGCTAACCGAACTTAAAACGGGCTCAGAAACATCAGGCACATGTATGGGTGCTAACGGACGAAACCCAGCAACATCGGTTGCAAGGCACATAATACACATAGGACGCACGGTCAAGGTTTCTGACACGATCTTGGTGAATTTTCGGGGCAACCGGAAATGCATGCTCCAGTTTGCTGCCGCTTTGGCTATCAAACATCACAATCCCCCTCTGTGTGTACAAAGACAATTTGTGTTGACGCTGCGGCTATCCTGATAGTCGGCATTCCCACAATTTTGATTTCCAAGTTTTGTGCCCGTCTATTTAATCCCTTACTCCGGAGAGCACCGCATGAAGTGTATCTTCTCACTGTTTTGTTCAACTTATTGTTGTTTGTAGCATTGTACAGGTTACTTATGTGACCTAAGCTAAGTACTGGAGGTTTAACCAATTATTATATCATGTATATTAGTACAAGAGTCCATGGACAGACTCAGCACCAATAAAAAGTCGTGAGACGAGCATAATTAACGAGAAGAATAAGTGGGCGGGACCAGAAAAAACGCAGTGACGAGTACAACGATGGTAGTGCAGAAGGTTTTTTAGTAATCTATATTTATATCTACATTTATCACGTGAAGAACTACGGGAGTCGCAAACATGCCACGATTTGAAAGAGGAAGTAAAGCGTAAGGTTAGAAGGGAAAAAAATGCAGAGGAATAAGGAGTCACAGCGATGTACACAGGCAATCGCAACACTAGCGCCATTGGTTTCGATTCATCGCCACACCACAAAGCGCCCACAAACAAAAGTGTTAAGTGTCCTTCTCATCCCAACCATGAAGGGGGGAATGTCCTATTGAAGCCAGCTTCAGTCTGAGTACCCTCATACCCCGAACCCAAGTCAGGCGCTGACCACCCGGCTGCCGCTTCCAGTCTAACTCACCATTCGCAAAGGACGCACAATGTGACAGGCGACGAGTTGGCATTCGTAAGATGTGGCCAACCCAAGGAAGTCCGTGAAACGGAATCAATATGCTTAAAGGTCGACATAGTATATCTGTCTCGAAGACACGTCAGTTAACTTCGTCATTGCTGACGCGGTGTCCCAGCCACTCGCCTCTAATACTTTGGAGACAGTGAGGGCCGAAAGCGGACACTCTATGAATATCTCTTCGGCGCAAACGGATCAAGCTTCGGAACCGTACACTGGAACTGTGTTTACGGTGACAATATACACTCGGCCTTTCATAAGAAGACTGAGAACAGCCCGCGCTATACATAACGAGGGTTAGCAAACGCTATCCGAACCTTAGTTTGCGATTTTTTGATTTCAGCAGACATTCTTAACTACTTCCAACTGCTCGCTACCAAAGGTAACATCATGAGCAGAGTCCTACCAACCTTGCAACAGCACCATGCAATTAGTGGGAGTAAGGACCATAACAAACTGGCGAACTGAAGTCTCCAATCCGTCTAGGACGTTCTAGGCTCCTGTGGGCCCTCACAGCTTAGGGAAATGTCGTCTCCATTTTCTCTCCTGAAGGCGAATGCTTCAGAGCAATTCAACACTATCATATCCGCAGTCTAACGAACAACACTCTACGATCTCATCTACTGCAAACTTGAATAGGAAGGAAGAACCTGGACAAGCCGACTTGTTTAATTCCGCTTGAGATACTAAAATTCAGCGGTACATTGTCATAGCCACTAATCCTATCCAAGGTGTGGCCGTGAATTGCTTTCGAGATGTTGACATACTTCCCACGCACACCCTTTCTCCATAAACAATCCTACAGTACAGCTATGTTGACCGAATCGAAGACTCGTCTGATGTCCGAAAAAATAATAACTACTGGTTTTCTACATAAATGGCGGAGTTCAAGCATATGGCGAAGTGTGAAGATATGATCAATACAGTCACGGTCAGGACGAAACCAAGCTAGCACCTCACAGATATCTTTCTGGCGTGTTTCGCCTAGTCTACGAAGTGCAGTGGCTGCGAGCAAATTCAGTGCAATAGTAATCGTGCTAATCCGTCTGGGACTTACACAGTACGTGTGTGAGTCGTTCGTGAAAGTAGGTGAAATGTTATCCAAACCTCAATTGTTTAGAACAACTTCGGCAATCCTGAGTTTCTGGAGCAGAGCCATCAGACCACTAACCAAGGCTGGACCTCCGTCCGTAAAAAAAGGCAGGAGAAAATTTGCCCGAATCGGATGCCTTGTGACGTTTCGTAAACTTATTCTCAAGAAAGACAGCTGTTTCCGAGGGCGAACAGACATAAATATGTGGTGGATTGTCAGGCCGGAGGTGCGAGTTTTCGAACACTCGGCCGAATACCTCAACGTGGGGGAGGTATGTTCGAAAACCTGCCGCGATCGGATCAAGGACAAC